>JAQGBH010004563.1:0-16385 GCA_034698265.1 Sminthurinus aureus
TTTTTTATAAAATTATCAAAAGAATTTTACTAATTTTTTTGTTCAAATCTTTTTGAAAGGATTTCAAAGATACTCATGTACATTTCAAGATACCATGTAGTATTATTAGGTAGTCGATTGTAATGACAGGGAGACCCGCTCAAAAAGATATCAGCGAAAACAAAGCATATTTTAACGTATTTTTATTAGACCTGGATATTTTCAATCTTTTGGGGAACAGCACAGCATTTTGCCCCAAACGATTGAAAATATCCAAGTCTGATTTTTATTAATGTGTAATTCTGATAATGTTATATATTTTCAATGCCTAAAATGACATTTCATTTCTGTATAATATTTAACAACTTTGGGTGTAAATAGTTTCTTATGCTCATCTATTTAGTTGTGTATGCATACCATATGAAATTTCTTGTATATGTTTTCTTTGAAGAGCATGTACTCTTCTTCTTCTCTTGGTATTTATCTATACGTTTCAGAAGTACTGTACACATGCGTTTTGTTTTTCCTCTTCTACCTCTATCTTTCTCTTTCTTTCCCTATCTTAATTGAATTCTTGAGTGCTGATATCTGTCTATCATTCGTAGTGATCTTCCCACTTGGTAGTGGTCAGTTTCTCCTGTCATTTTTTTATTTGTTTAAAATCCGTAATGCTATTTCATGATAAATACATTCATATTCGTATTAAGGGGTACAATCTTTGTACGATAAAAGGACATTACTGTTTTGTATATGTAATTTGTACATAAAATAACTCTTGATTTCTATTTATTTATTTGTTAAAAAATTAGTTCAGAATGCTTTACAGAGTTATGTTATATACTTCTATTGTGCGAATAAGTACATTGTACAATTATTCAGATACTTTTATAGTACTACAGTGCAGTGCTGCCAACTATATTTTTTCAACCTGTGCAATTTTTCCTGTACGGGTACTTGTTTTAACAGTGATGGTCAGTAATAATAATAACTATGTATATAAATGTTCCGTAATATGTGTTACGGAATCGGTACGACAGTTATACATGTATAATATGCATAACTGGGGAAAGTTTTTAGATTGAGCATTATATTAATTATTAATAGTGTCAATTTTGAATTGCATAAATTAGATTAATTGTAAGTGCATCCCTTATAACTTGTACATTATTACATGAATATCGTAAATTTAGAAATTTGAGCTACACTGAGGTATTTTGAAACTTTTAACCACTTAATTACTATTGATTGATGATGACGTGGTGGTTTTTCTCTCTCTTGTTTCTGTCCTGCTGCTGTTGACTGTCTCGCTGATTGCGTGAACAAAATGTGAATCACACTGCAAATCTGAATTGTTCCCGATCTGAAAAATGCTTCTCTCCCCTCACCTATCTACTTCTCTTCTTCTTCTTCTACTACTACATGATTTGTCATGAAACGAAAATAGTGGACTTGCCAGAAGTTAAGGGAAATCATCGGAAGTTTCGAAATCTCGTGTCCACGTATTTAGGTATCTATTATGAACATCATGTCTACACAAATGACGACTTTTTTCTTTCTCTCTCTCTCTCTCTCTCTCTCTCTCTTTCTTTGTCTATTTCTGCTACAATGTTTTCTTAGTTCATTGAAAGTTCATTATATTAATTTTTTGATATTAATTAAGCATTATTTTTAATATGGATTAATCTATTACAAAAATTATTCCTTTTTTATTCTACTTTCATTGCAATTTTTTTTTTTTTTAAATTTTGTATAGTTTAAATAACACTGGAATTGTTTAGAATAACTTAATTGTTTTGAGCTGTTCTAATGTTCATTTATTAAACTACTATTGTTTAAAAACTATTTTGTTGTTCATTTAAAACCTCAAGAGTCAGATAACCGTTAGTCACGACAGTGTTTAGAATGTACTCGTTTTATTTTTATTTTAGTAACAGGCGAATGCTGTAGATGAAAGAATTTTCTTTTGTGTTTCTAGTACAGCTCCATAGCTCCATACTTTTATACATAAACAGAAAATTAGTACATATATCATATATATAGATATGAAGTAACTATAGGCGTATGTATAAGATTAATTTACTTTTTTTAGATCGTAGACCAAATTTGTATATATTTATATACATAATATATAAATAATAAATTAAAATGCATCAGTAGCTTCCAGTAGCTGATAAAGATTATGAAAATTTAATTTCTTGACATTCTATTGTAATGCCAGTATGATGATGCATTTGTTTGCAAGAACAAACGATTCTTAATGTATGTAATTAATTTGTTTACCAAAGGAATTTTTTAATGCCAAATGATGAAGAAGATATTTTGATATGATAGGAAATCTGGCTTTAAATAGTGCATTATTTTAGTTTCATATCATTCGCTAGAAAATAAAACAAAGCGTTTAGTAGTATTAAATATCTCATGTCAAACTTCTTGGTAGTTGCATCGAAAAAGTCACGTTTTCAAGTAGTTTTTGAAAAGCTCAGCTTGTTCTTTGATGAGTATGATTTGGATTGAATGCTTTTTTCAATTTGTATTTTTTACGTAGATGGCTAGTTTATTGCTTGGGAATTATTGTAATTCTTATAAATTATGCATTAATTTGTATGGCTTTGTACATGGCGAAATTAATTTCGAACCTGACCGAGAAATGCTAGAGTTTGGTGGTTTGATATAAAATATTATATTTATTAGTGAGTTATATTTAGTTTGGACTGTGAAGTTTGCAGTGCGAACTCTTCGGCGTTACTCGGTTGGCTTTGCTACAAAAAGAAAAATCTTTCCTTGCATGAATATTTGAGCATATATTATATATATTATATTGTAAAATGAGCACATGACTAATTATTATCCACTGTTTAGTATAATATATGTAGAAGAAATTGTCCATCTTAAACTGTATAAAATATATATTATGTAGCACTATCTCAACACTTCTTACTTTAGTTCTATCTATAGCTGTCACTTTCTTTCCTTTTGTCTCAACCTTTCTTTCATAAGTTTGCTTATTTTACATAATCTTTAAGTCTCCACAAAGAATTATGATTTTGTAGTGTACTATGAACTATAATATTGCTATTTCTTTCAAGCTTGACAAGCTATACTAATACACTATTGTTCTTACACATATTATGACGATATATTGTATAAAAACTGTACATATATTTATTATTTATGAAAAATAATAAATTTGTACAAAATACATATATATATATATATTATATTATAATATACATTGTACAGATTAGAGGCACTTTTGGTGCGTACGTAGATTCTACTCTTTATAATCTTCTACTAACTAAGTATATAACATTGTAGGTTTTGGAGGTGATGTATTTTTGTGAGGTTTTTAGTAAGAAATTTGTGATAAAAAGTGCTTTTAAATTGAAGTAGCTACTCCTTCCTACAGTATAACAACTTTTATCAAGAAGGACACATACACTATAGAGACTAAGTCAAATACATTTATTAATATGTACACTACTAACGGCATATTATATGAACGTATTTGCTTATGCCTAGACCCTCTAATTATAATTAACTTTTCATAATTCTTGTTTAGGCAAGTTACATTTTCTAATGAGAATCGCTTTATACCCTTTTAATTATTAATATCCCCAAAATTTATACTTGAATTACCCAAGAGTTATTATTACTAATCGAATATTTTATTAGTATGGGTACGGCACACCTCTCAACTCTATACACAAAAGTGAAAAATTCATGTATACTGCAATAATTCTTAAGGGTAATTAATTTTCTTAAAATGTGTACCAATGTTACTTCATGAGAAATTTTAGGATTTAAGTATAGTCATAGGTCATACATCATGAAAGTAATACACACAGAAACTTTTACATATTTGCGATTATGGCTAAATACTCATGTTTTGCTAAAATTATCTCTATCTCGTCCAAATAGCATCATCAGAAAAATTTGGAATACACAATGTCAATACAAACTCATACACACAATACAATGAATGTAAATACTGAAAACCTTTGTTAAAAGTGCAAGATACAATACTGTATACGCTTTCATTTTGTTTTGCTCTTTTCTAATAATAATAATAATATAATATTATTGTAAAATTTACAAAAAATTAAATTAAGTCATACCTATGTTTTTTTATATTCAGCTCTAAAACATTCTCCAAGCAAAAAACGAGGACCTCCGATGAGAATAAAACCATCTGGAGAGCAATATGACGGACAAGATACGAGTATAATAGGTATGTTAATTCTTTTCTTTTTCCCTTCTTTTTTTTGAAATATCAGTGTTGTATTGTAATCTGATTAAATGTAATCTAGATTACTAGATTACAGATTAAATCTGTAATCTGTAATCGATTACTTTTTCAGAGTAATCAATACAACACTGTGAAATATGAAGTCATCTTCGGATATATACTTTCCTCCGTCATAAAAAAATTGAAATCATTTACTTCATGTTCTAAAATCCAAACAGACTCAAAATGTCACACTCATAATATATTTGGTCAGACATTGTTACAAATGGCCATTGATACCATTTGTAGAATAAACTATTCTGCATAATATTTCTTGAGTTAATAATATAAGATATAAGTACATAGTATATTATGTGCACGTGCACAGAAAAAGCAACCATAGGTATTCTCCGCTCTGTTCATACAACCTGAGTTTGATTCTCGTTCGAGGGGCTTAGACTAATTTTTATTTTAAACAATTTTTTAATATTTTTTATGCCTTTTTCATGGTTTAGAATCAAATGGTTATGCAAAATGTTAAATAAATTATTGAAAAAATATGTTTTAAAAAAAATCATGAATTAGTACAAGCACCTCAACCTCAGGTACTGTAAATAAAGCGGAGAAGACCTGGCTGTTTTTCCTGTTCACTTCCACATATTATGATGTATTCAATTTAGACTAGCTGCGTGCACTCCTGTTTTTATATATAGATGTACATAAATTGAGGGAGTAAGAATAAATACTACGTTGACAACATTACAGCCACACACAACATTATAGTTTTTGTTGTGGAGTATAGAATTTAGAATTTCAATGATACTACTATAGTTGATGTGGCATTTTACTAAAATACAGAAGCTTAAATGGTTAGGTTATTAGAATTGGTCAAAGTAGACAGCGTGTACAATGTATAGGGACCTGGTAGCTTTGAATTCCATTTTGTATTATGATGCATGCGAATTAACAGAAAAATAGGGTCACAAAAGTGAGACATACCGAAATTAGAAATGTAGGGTAGAAGCCCTCATGAACTGTTGTTGTTATATATTATATATATATTCTAAAATTAGTCCGTTTCATATTTCTCTGTTGCAAAAGCCTTCTAACCTTACGCCTAAATCTATTGAAATCACTACTGCCAATACAATAGCGAATGGGGGTTTTTTTAATTAAAAAGCACAAAGGAAAATCATGGTCAACTATATTACATATAATGAATTATGAGTTATGAGGGGGGTGAAAATAGCAATAAATCATATGTAGCTTATACATTGTACTATGAATAATTAGTTGCATTTCTATAATAAAATGAAAACTATATTATATCGAGGCTTATATATAAGATTATAAGATAAAAGAAAAAAGATTACTGGGATTTGGGATTGTATACACTATGAACTATAAATATATATATTTGACTCTCTTGTAAAATTTCTATCTTTCTCTATTTGTTCATTGTTCTTGTGCTTTGTGGGGCTTATGGTTAGTGTTTGCTTTCTTTCTTTGAACAATCATATTTTTAGGTAGTCCAACATCTATTGCAACTTCACCACCAAGAATTTCGCCACCCGAGGAGCATCAGCGTCATAACCTGCAGCAACAACAAGGAATTACTATGAACAAACGAAACTCTTCTGGTGCCACTGTCAACGTCAATGTAGTGCATAAAGAAAAAGAAAGTAAAAATGTGACGATTCAAGACAAAAATGGTGAAATTGGTAGTACAGGAGAGCCCATATCACCTCCACAATCTCAGGCACCTACATACCCTGCCGTACTAATGAACCGTGGTAAAGTGCCGCCTCCCGTTCCACCTCGAACGCCTCGAAAAACGAATAACGGAGCTTCAACAGCTACTGGTACCGTCTCTGATAAAGGTTTCTCGTGCAATAAAGTTAATGGAAATTGGAATGCTCAGTCAAGTTCAATTACTCACTACAGTACTGTTGTCGACATAATATGTCATGTTTAAATGTTTCAAGTCTTTGCAAATTTCTTTTATTTGTGCTTGGGCTGCTTTCTGGCTATGTTTTCTTTGGAAATGCAGTAACTTTTAAGTAAATTATTATATTAAGTATGTATACATTGTATCGATAAATAATTATGCATTTCCTAGTTTTTGTTTCTGCATGTAGTCATTTAGCATGTTCATGTGCATATCATTTGTAGTTTTTAACATGAATGTTGTTATTTTTATGTTGTTTAATTGTATGAACTCATTGTCAGTCTTAGAAATTTTGTTATATATTATATATTATTATTATACTATTGTGTATAGTAAAGGAAGGTAACTGAATTAATATTTACCATCAGTACGAGACCAACAAAGTCCTGTTACCCACACGCTATGTATATGAATATAATAAATTTATTGTAGATTATAATACTTATTTACACACAATAATTTTTGTCAAGTTGCATGTACTTTACTTTTTACTTCTAAATAATACACGGTATAAAATTCTAAGATTTCTTTAGATTCTCATTTTTTTTGTTTCTCTCATTCTGATTTTACTAAAATCTAGACAGCATATATGATATTTTTATAGTTTTAGAACTTCTTGTTTTTATCAGTGTTATGTGCATTATTGTACTATTTTGCAACACGCCATAATAGTAATATTTTTTTGTTATCAATTTTTGATATTTTTGATTTCTGACCAAAATTGCATTATGCATTACTTTAATCAAAGAACTTAATATGAAATAATATTATTATACCTTACATATTACCTAGTATTTATAAACAAGTATTGTGTTTTATATACATCCGATGCTTAGTTTTACAAGTGTTGTATAAAACTACTTCACCATCAAATTGATGCTTTAACTCAATCAATTTCATGCTATTTTAGGTGAAGGTAGTGTTGCAAATAATGCCTGTAACCCACCTGTTAGTACTCCTCCCCCACCTTTTACTAGCGTTCTACGTGAAAATCCAGGTAAGTGTATCATTATTTTGAAATATATATATATATATATATATCTTTTTGTTAAAATAGAAATTTGTATAATATAATAATATGATGTATACCTTGTTATGTACATAGTACATACTGTGGGGCAAATTTTTATAACCTAACTATTCTTTTTTATATTATTATTTTACATCTTACCTTATATGGCTTATTGTTTACTCTTATTTTGGTAGGTCAAAGTGTATCGCAACAGTGGAATCTCACGCAGTCGCAAAGTCCCAGTCGTCGAATAGTTAGTAGTAATAATGATGAAACAGTTTCTATCTCAGGCAAGTAATCTTGTATATAGGTTAAATGTTTAGAGTATAAAAAAGTATTTCCAGTAATCATATTAAAAATCTAAATCATGTAGTATATTTTTTTATTTTATATTATATAGTATTTAGTATTGTGAATAATAGCTAACAAATCTATATTATTTGATATATAATTCATTCGAATTTCGAATAAACTATGCACAGTGTGCATCGCACATTGTACACACACATACAATATTATATCAGTACTAACTGACTATTGGAAACATTTTATGTATTATTATCATAATGTACTTTAATCTGAATATATTTTTATGTTAACCGTAATCCACACAGAAGTATATGTCGAAACGCGTGGAATGCATCGTTCAAATTTAAGTGTAGCTAGTAGTACTACTTCAGGAATATCCTCCAGTCATAGAATGCAACGATCTCCTCCTCAAATAAATCGAAACGCATCATATGCACATGTAAATGTTTTTTTGTACATATTTACCTTTATATATGCAAACAGTGGGATAGGAAAAGACAATGATGACTGTAAGTGAAAGCAAAACTGAAAATTGAACTTTTATAGCTATTTATGTAAGACATAATTTCCCCATCCTCTACTCAGTCCCAGGCATTGAACGAAGTTTCATCAAACGCTTATAGAGTTTCTTGTAACACAAAATGAATAAACTTTCACAAATTCTATCAGACAGACAATTTTTTTTTGTCCTTTGAGTTTTAGATTCTTTTTAAACCTCTCAAGTATTTAGTATTTATATGAATGATATACATATTATGTGTATGCATGATCATATCAAAACTATATTCTTATACTACATATGAAACAAAAGTTTCGTTGTCAATTGGCTGTTCATGAGACATATCGAAAGTTTGATAAAAAATATCGTTTTAAAAGTAATGACTTATTATGGTTTATGGTTAAGGATGACTAGAGCATGTATCGAATATTTGTTATTTTTCGTACTAAGAATAGTAACCTTTTAGCATAAGTTTAATGTGAAGATAATAATATTTTGTGTTCTTGATTGATTTTATGGTTTATGTTTTTTTTGTTTTAAATTGAAAACAGGATGTTCAACAACACCAGTTAAAGGGATAGGAGAAAGGAGTCGTGTGGCGGAGGCAGACGAAGAGAATGAGCACGAAATGGTATGAATACGAATGAAATTAACAGAAAGTCTCTAAGCGGACCGTAATTCATTATAATGATATACAGGACATAATTTTGACAAACTAGATGAGTGAAGCTAAACAAATGTATAACATTATATATTATTATATTATGCATACCTGTACAATATTATACTAGTAGGAGAAATTCTTTGGAGAAAGTGGAGAAAAAATAGGAGACAGTCGTTGAATGCAGACTAAAGCGTAAAAATATTAGTAAAATTGTGTAAATAGGCGGTTGTATGATTTATGACTCACAGAAAACGAAAACATACATGGCATAATGATAATAATTAATACAATTATTGATAACACTATTACTACTAAACATACCTTGTAACGTACGACTAGTGTTGTGCTCTACTGGCAAACTACTACATGTACATAACTTCAATATTATTACTATTCTGTATTATATAATATATACTATACACAGTGGAATCTCACTCCATATATAAAGGATATATACACAGTTTTCACGGAGAATATTAGTCATCTTTATATTTATATCTATTTTCATATCAATTGTATAGAGAAGCATATTAAATGTTTTTATCAACAACATTCTCAAACATGTTTAGGTTCTATTTACCCACAAAAAGATTCAGAATTTAAAGCTACTAAGTGAAGGACATAATAATATAATATTATTATTATGTTTAGTGCTATATAAGTATATATGTATGTAAGAATATATTATTTTTATTATTTGTATATATTGCGCTTGCATGTGTACAAATAATTATGTACATATACCTAATATGTATATTATGTATATACATAAATAGCTTTTAGCATATATAACATAGTAACTTTTGTTACCTCCTCAAATAACTTTGTTTCACTTTGTAATGTTTTTATTATATGGAGAGATTTCACTGTTACAAATAACTAACACGATGCCTTTTGTGTCCAATGTGTTTGCTGGCCTCTGATGATAGAGGATCTACTTGTCTTCATTACAAAGTACTGTGTGCATATACGACGACGAATAGTGGATAGTATGTAGCTAGATACAAATAAGACTACTAATAATATGTCTCGGTTCACATAAACTTGAAGTTGTTAAAAGTTATGGTGAAAAGTGAAAATACTATACAATATATTATATAGATAGATATGTGTCATCATCACTTGCGTGTATATTATATATATATATATGCAAATGTGTGTACAATTCTATGTCTTTGACTTGCAATCAATCAATTCTCTTACAAGTATATATATATTATATATATATATAAATATTCATCTTCAGGATTACATTATACTGTTTATCGAAAGGTAGGCTGTGGAATGTTTCCATAAACAATATGTTATACGTTGTAAATATTTTACATGGTGTACTAAATGTGATTTGACAAAAGCATAATATTATATATGTATATATATATATTATTAATTAAGAAACAAAATATAAAACTGTAGACTGTAGATGAATAAAAATTTGTTGAACTCATCATACATAATTATTGATTATACATGATGGTTATGGATAATAATTAACAATAAGTGTCATAGATAATGTCATAGTGCATTAGAGAGACTATAACCCAAAATATATTATAGAGTATATTATATAATATTATATGTACATTGTACATGGATCATTCCTCAAAAGTCGTTAAGCACTATGTGTATTATATAATATATTATATTATATGGATATGCATACATCAAGATATAATAGATCTAGTATTAAAATGTACTCAAGACGTGGGTGGTATAATAATACGTCATCTTCAACCTCCTAAAGGCAGAAGACAAAATTCGGGGAAAATATCTTTTATTCTTGTGAGAAAATGTACATATTCAACATGGTGCCCATATCTTTTTCCAAAATTCATTTTTCAATACTTATAAAAGTGAATGAATAATAATAGTACGTTTATACATATATACAACTAATAACTAATACGTTCTATTTTATACTTATAGTTTATAGTTATGAATTTTTACTATATTGATAGCCGACACATAATCGAAAGCTACAACTTTTGTCTCTTTCCTAATACACTGTACATATATCATAATATATTATATGTATGTACCAGCTGTGTATATATCATTCTGTCTCATCCTTCTCATAAAGAAAACTGATTTTGCTCTTTACAAAACCAATCACTAATTCGAAGCAAAATCAGTACGATGTAAAACCACGTATTGTTGTCTTTTAATAGCGTCGTATAAAAAATATGGTTGCTATGAAGTACATGCATATGTAGAAATGTTAGAATCCTATAGTAGATATCTTAAAATGTATTCTAGATTCTATTAGTGACCATGTGTATAACTGTCTCTGTTCTCTGTATGTTGCTGTCTTTTTATATTCAATAGCTTCTCACTGTGTGATAAATACATCATAAGATGTAATAGTATTATGATAAATATATTATATTTCGTGAAATTGCTACATTATTGAAAAAGTGGAACAGAGATGTAAAAGAAATTGTAGATTTAAATCGTGACAACCACAACAAAAAGAGAAATGCTTGTCACTTATATTTAACTAAAATATAAAAGAAATATCGAAATAAAATACACTCCACAGTAGTCTGAAATGGATAATACATAATATATATTTAATATGTATAGTACATGCCCATTATATGCTTAAGTTACATTTAAGTATACCACACGTAACTCATCACGTAGACATGTTTCAAAAGGTAGAGTTTTTTCCTCTGAGATAGCTTTTAAAAAAAAGTATACTCAATCGTACGACATTCACAATACAAAAAGTTACACGTTTGTTTTCTTGAATTCAAGTACTCAAAAACAAAACAAAAATGGATACCAATTTACTTTTACTTTTTACCCCGAAAAAGTATATGTACACATTACAGCTGTATATGATAATAATATAATATTTACTACTTTGTACTTATGTAACATAGTGTGCATGCATGCATGCATAAACCGTGGGGAGCCTTTTTTCAAGTTACATATAATATATTTTGTATTGTGTGTATGTTAACATTGATTTTTTACTATTCTCTGCTATCAAACTGGCTTGTTTTTCGGTCTGTAATTTTTACTTATATATTATGTATAATTATATACTATTATGATGAGCTCAACTGGTATGGTTAATGGTGATCCCCATGCCTGAAACTATGTGTGTATTGTGTATATATAGTATATATAAATCGTTTGTCATGCTATCAGGAATCAGGATGTAAACATTCATTATTCTATAAATTTTTATAATTTAAGTAAACGACCACTAACAAAATATTTATACATATTCATGCAATTCATTAGACATCTATCTATATTATGTATAATCATATATATAATGTCATGTACTATATCAATCAAATGACATGTTGCATGTTGCACCTATATACGTTTTCCCAAACCATCGCAACTTTAGAGTTGTATCTTAGTATTAACTGAAACAGATAAGCTATATATGTATCGTTGTACATTTTATATGGGCTGTTTGGGGAAAGTATTTATTATTTACTCTGTAATATTATTATTTGCAAACTTTTTGTATGTATATATGTAGATATTTTTTATCGATTATCTATATAAATATCATATTCCTCTCTATATATATACTCTATATTATTATGTACTATATATTTACTTGTACATTATACTTCTTGTTCTTTCATCTAATTCCTTAAACACCATTATAATATTATATCATTTCTAGCTTAATATAATATATCCAACAAACAAACAAAGGATTTGGTTTATAATCATTATTGTACAGGAAAAGCAACACAACAAATTAAATGATTTTGTAAAAGTAAAAGGAATTCAGTATTAATAATAATTCAATGGTTCATTTTTTGTTATTACATTGTAGACACGTCTGTGACTAGATACGTGACTTGAGAAATTCCTCGAAAATATTCAATCAGAAATCAGAGGCCTTCTTTTGTCTCTTCTTCTTTACTTCAAACCACAAAACACACCAACATGATTCTCTCTTTTTTGACTTGTATTCAAACTTCTTTGATTGTAAAGAAATCAACACATGTAATATACATATAATATAAAATATAAAATTATTATACATTATGATATGTTCACATACTCACAAGCAAGCAGAGCAAAATCACATCATGTTTTTTAGTAAATAAATAAAGGTAAACGGTAATATCCTTGTTATACTTATTAATATTATTATGTATAAAACATAATAATATATATACGTGATCTGTGTATCTGTATATTCTATTTGTAAAACGAAAACGAAATGCTATATTATGTGCATATTATATTATGCAGTGTATTTTAAGTTATTCTATTACTATTATATTATGCTATCATTCAAAATATATTATGCTTAGAGTACATATGATACACAATATAAATTGTTATTCGTACTCTAAGTTATTATTATTATGTAACATGAATTCCAGCCACCTGTTGTATATTATGCTCTGAGAGTATTTAATTTCGTCATTCAAAAAGAGGAATATATTCAAAAAAAAAGTGTGTGTGTGTGTGTGTGTGTAGTGCATATATACATCTACACACATATAATACTGTACACTAATAAGACTAGCTACATTATTACTACTAATAATAAGTAGGTTTATTAATTATATTATATCAAGATTATAATAATAATAATAATTATTATTATTATTATGATGATCATAACAAGATAGTAATAATAAAATGATAGTTATACTGTGTGACGTTTGTTGTTTTCTGTTAAAAACATTGTTGAAGAGAATGTTCTTATATTAATAATACGAAATAAGAGAAACGTAATATATAATACAATAATACGTATATATATATATATATGTATATAATATAATATGTAATTAATTTGTACAAGTAAAAACTACATATTTGTATATTTATTTTACATAACCCGAACGAATTTGTTTCAATATTATGAATCATAGTCAACTAATGTTAATTAGAATAATACAATAATTTCCCACAATTCAATTCAATTATATTATTATTATTACTGTAGAACATTTAGAAAATACAATATAATACATAATATCATGAATTGATGAGCGAGAGTGCGGAGAGAAAGTCTTCCCGTAAAAATAAAAGTAAAAAATGTTCATAAAGGTGTCTTACAGTTATCTTAATTACATATATCATACATCACAATATGGACAAGCATGTTTGCAGGCATACTGTAATTTTTGATATCAAATCAACTGACAAATAAATATTTTGAAAGGTAGTATGCGTCATATTTATATATAATACATGATTATAAAAGTTGATAATAATAGTTATTATTATCATTATTTTCATTTTCATTATTAAGCGAATGCGTCATTTAAAAAAAACTGCTCATTTTATACTCTCTCTCTCTCTCTGTCTAAATATCCTGATGGTAAATACAAGAGCCTATATAAATATTAATTTCGTCATCATCCTAATAATAATAATATTATATTTAACATCGTAAATTTGTACATATTATTACTTATTACTACGTATAATTGGAGTCTATTGCCTTCTGAGGAAGCTTCGGTAAAAATATTATTATTATTATTATTATTATTATATTTTCAGTTTTCGAATACCAAACTGCAAAACGGTATCCGTATAATTACTAAATAATATTATGGCATTTGCATTAAAATAGAAAAAGAAAAGAAAAAGTAACATACCTTTTCACTTTTATCATATTTTTCAAAAAGACGGATATCATCTTGGCTTTCTTATACATCGGGAGAAAATTTTGAGTGTTCCATCAAAAGTAAGTATTTTCATGCAAACGTAACTGATAAACTGATCTGAATACTATTGTGATAAAATGGTATATTGTAGTTTACAATGTACATAATATTATATTATATTATTATGTTACAGTTCTGATTTAGTTGATAAAGGATCTGGAGCTTTTTCATATAGACACTGATGACTCTTGTTTTTTAAAATAATATTTTTACACAAATATTCTTTTAGTGGTTCCTCATTTTGTTTATGTGCAAACCATTCTTCAATTTCAGATTCATATTTTTCTAACATATCATCACATTGTGTTTTTAAATGAGATATTTCTGCTGATGGTTTGTCCCATAAATCGTATGGAATCCCAAGTTCAACTTTGACACCTTTTGCCCTAAAAATGTAACAAAATGTTAATTAGGAGTATTAGTCTATATTATTTATATTATTATAATGTATTATGAATCATAATTTATGATACTTGGAAGGCATAATATAAATATATAGAAAACCTACACCAGATTTTGAAGAGTAGTGAAAGTTTGACTCTCTCCACGAGCGAATCTCGTACTGTCTTTCCTTTCTTTATGAAGTTTATACTCCATAATTCCATCACAAGCGGATTCCATAGACTCTAAAAGTTGAAGTTGACTATTTTTGTATTCCTTTTTAACTTTGGCTCGTGCATCTACATTGTATCCTGTTTCTAATAGACCTCCTTCTTTAGCCGTTTCTTGGAGTTTAGTTTCTAATTCTTCAACCATTATTTTACATACTGTATTGGTGATCAAAACAAAAGTAAATACATTAGTTTTAATTATTATTATTATTATTGTTATAGTATAATAACATTGTTTAAAGAGTAGATTAAAAAAATAAAACAATTTTTAAAAAAATCCACTAACCTTCGCATGGATTCGCATAAATGACCCCGTAGTTTTTTTCTTCAAAATTATCACCAGAAACACTACATATCTTACTTGTAATTGTAACAAAGAAGAAACAAACGCAAAAATGAGAAATAAATGAACTGATGGTAGGTTGTTTCATTTTGTCTTATACTGTCTTATATTACATAACAAGTTTGAGGTATATTGTGTTCACGAAATAGAATTAATAAAATGTATATTTATAATTAAATCCAGAAAAATGTCAAAATTGACTATATATATAGTCAATAGATTTTGACTCAAAACACCAGACAATTAGATACTTTTAAACTCCTTGTCTGGTCCAGCGTTGTATGATTCCTGGACCGATTCTTGGAGAATCCGATTAAGAATTAGAATCGGCAAGAATTAGAATTAATTAGTATCCGATATTTGGGGGTCGGCTGAGAATTAGAATTAATTAGAATCCGATAATTTGGCGGCGCTAGGAATTAGAATTAATTAGAATCCGATAATTTGGCGGCGCTAGGAATTAGAATTAATTAGAATCCGATTCTCAGATGCATCGAAGAATCCGATTCTCAATTCTCATGTTCATTACTATACAATGTGAAATCTACATACATATCTTATATACATACCACGATGTATAATGTATATCGTGGGTGATGTTTTCAAACCGGTCATAATAGCTAATGCTAAACATATCGGCTTCGACCGTCTTAAACCGACCATCCCTATAAGAACTATATTTATATTATTATGTGACTTTTTTACGTATCTTTTGCATACAAATCTCTACTATAAAATGTCGTGATCATTATTATCGTGTACAATAATTGGTCAGTGTTTAGAAAACCTGAACTATATGCGAGTAAATTTAACTACCTTCCAATTTTTTAGAATATTTGACTATTTTCGATATTTTCGAGTAAATTCAATTATTTTCGGTATTTTCGAGTAAATTCAATTATTTTCGGTATTTTCGAGTAAATTCAATTATTTTCGGTATTTTCGAGTAAATTCAGCTATTTTCAGTATTTTCGAGTAAATTCAATTATTTTCGGTATTTTCGAGTAAATTCAATTATTTTCGGTATTTTCGAGTAAATTCAGCTATTTTCAGTATTTTCGAGTAAATTCAATTATTTTCGGTATTTTCGAGTAAATTCAATTATTTTCGGTATTTTCGAGTAAATTCA
>JAQGBH010004564.1:0-16383 GCA_034698265.1 Sminthurinus aureus
ACAATACTGCCCTTTCAAGATATACCAACAAGTATCAGAAAAGTCTAACCATCCAAAAATATCCGTGCCGAGCCTTAATAACTATAATAATATAGAATAAATGGATAATTTTCACCCTCTGTCTTTGTATTTCAGTGTCGCCTGGGCTTATTTTCCACATTGCTCGGCACTTGCAGTTTTGTTAGCATTAGCGGCCTCCCAGTCTCCTCTTGTACACGATGCAACACAAGTATACAGAGCTTCACTGGATAACTGTATGCTCGCCAGTATCATTAGTTCAGCCGGGCACATGCTTCTATGGATTGTACTTTGGTTAAATCTGACGACCAGGAGCAGTTGGACTTTCCATGTGGATGTAAGTAACCGTTTTCTTTCTCTCTCTCTCTCTCTCTCTACGTGTAGTTTCTGTTTCATCTCATCTCGCCTCCTCTTTCGTTCTATGTACAATGTGCATGTATGATGATTCTTTTTTACTTTTACTTGTCAAACTTGTCTTTCCCTTTCCCCCTTTCTACTTTTCACTACTTTCTCTTTTCCTGCCTTTCCCTATTCTTCGTGAACGAGTAAGGAGTTAGTCTACACATTCAAAGTTTCAACAGCTGCTTTTAATTGAGGATGTGACAGATAGTTGAAATAATATATTATGTACATTGGACTAGATGTCGTATGATCTGTGAGCAGCTATAGGAAATTTGAATGGACCACATTATTATGACAAGCTTTCACTTTCCGAATTCAAAGTGCAGCTGTGTCATTTTTGTTTTATAATTTTTGATCTATCATTTTTATGCTAGTAAAAAAAATTGTGGATTGAGAATGACCTGTATATCTTTTTTATTTTTTCAGGTTAATATTGGAAGGATTCGAGTGAAGGGATTGGAAACTCTTAGAATGTGTGCAGACATTGCACTTTCTCTACCTTGTAGTCCAAATACACCATTGACACCAATGTCTTCAGCAATGCTTGTTGTGAGTGACTCGCAAGCATTTGCTGTAACGGATGTAAATTCAAAAAAGAATATACTTGGAATGCTCCTTCGGGTAAATAAATTTCTTTCTGTTTTTTTACTATATTGAATACTGAATAAAAGGAGTAACGTTCATTGATGAAAAAAATGAAAAGTTGTATTGATTATTGATTGACAACAACCATAAAATCAATAAAAATAATTTTGCATCTCTGTAGGATCTAGTTGTATTTATTTTCATCTTTGATTTTGTTTTGTATAGTCGGCACAGATGAAAAGAGATGGAGAGAGCGATGAACGAATTTATTGGCCGAGACGATCTCCAGTTGCTGGAACTCAAAATTCTTTGGAGGAAGATGAGCAACCGTGGTTACATGAAACGGAGAAAAATACGAGTGCTTCACCTTGCCGGAATAACAAAGTTACATTCCACGACGACCTCCCTTCACCAAGGTATATTATACTTCTAACTCCTATATGTACACAATGTTATCTGTTTTCTCCATTGCATTTCATTTCCTAATTTAATTAAATCTTCCTCTTCTTTCTACGATATTCCAATTGAGTGACTTTCTCCCAAACTCTCTAAAAACTGTACACAAACATGCACAGTATTTACACAATATAATGCAAGTATTCTATTCTACGTGTATGTAACTTTAAAATATACAAGCTTGAGGCAACTTTACTGGTTTTTTTAAAGGAAAGGGAATAGGCTGGGAAGTGGATATTGGATAGAGTAAAATTTTGTATGACTATACACAAAGTTTAAACTTGTATAATATTATGGTGTATATTTATGTTTTGACTATACCTACTTGAGAGTAGGATTATCCTGTTCAACATGTCATTCATATTATGCAATGCCATGCAAATAGGTTTAGAATTCAAGTTCATTTCCAATTTCCCTATATTTACAGAAAATGCACTACCTCTACTATAAACTTTAATGCATTATTATATTTGTATGTACAAATACTAAAGGTATTCATTTTGTCTCTTGTTACTTACAGAAAATATGCATCAGTTCCCTTGCCACGATCAGGAGGATTGAAGAGAAATTGCAACAGAGACCGGAGTTTCAATCAACTTGCCCATAATCAACATTCTCTTCACCAGGATATTGATGACGGAGACTATGCAATGCTTCGGGGCGGAAAGGGAATTCTGACCAAGCATCATATTCCATCGGATGGAGACTACGAAGAGCATCAGGTAGGATTTTTAATTATTTTGATGCAAATTCAAGTGCACACAGTTTCAGATTCCAGCATTGAAATTGGATATCTAAGCATGTACGTAGTTGTAATCGAAGCATTGCCTGGATTTGTGTCTGCATTCTCGTTATATTTGTTTTTTCAAGTACTTTCTGGTCTAGCTAAAACTATACCCTTTTGCCTTTTGTTCAATTGGGTACAAATCTCTCATCAGAGAGAGAAGTTGTAATAATAATAATAGGAGCGTAGTATAGAAAGTAGCTTCGGAAATATATTTTACATGTATATGTACAATGTAAAAATAATTCCTTTGTTTGTTTGTGAAAATATAGGAATTGCTTGCTCTTGATACTCAAGTTATTCCAGTGCAGCACTGCAATACTAATTCATTGAATCCCGGAATAAGAGAAACAACAAACATTGCACAGGTAAATTTTTGTGACGCAAATGTCATTTTATTTTATTTTTAAAAAAACAGGTGTTTGCATCATTTATTTAGATATAAAATATGTAACTTATGTTGATCCTTTTTCATTTCTAATTTCTATATAATTTCTGTATAACGTAATTTCTTAAAAATTATAGATTAGTATCATATTATTATGATGTAATATAATTTATTCAATAATAATTAATAATAATTATTATTATTATTGTACTTGTTTATTTGTTAATGATATGTTTTTTTCTTTCTATCTTTATTCACTATTTCTTTGTTCTTGTTTATCTAATCGTAATCATCATTTCAAACACAACAAATATTGTAAGAGGACAAATATATTTAGATATACTGGACAATGACAATATGAACAAGAATTTCTTCCACTGTCTTCACATTCTCTTCTGGCCTTAATTAAAATATAAGAAAATTCAGGTTCTCTCTGAGGTTATCTTAATTTTAGGCTTTCTGCTGTCATGTAGTATCACATAAATGGAAATAGTATGCTGAGTATACTAAAAGTATATTCTTTGTATAGAAAAAAAAACTACTTGCAAAAAACAGATTTTGACAAAAGTATTTTGTAGCATTGCAGTTTTTTGTTTCTGATAAAACAGAAAACACTAAACAATTTTGGTATGTAGTATTAGAAAAAATAAAAAGAATAATCACAATAATTTTTATTTTAATAGAAAAAACTTTTTATCATGGGGTTAACGAACTATGCTACATATTTAATATGCAGAATTTTTCAAATTTTTTCTTGTGATTATTTCTACAACAATTTTTTCATAAAATTAGAACAGTGTAACTTTTGTGATAAGTGTGTAGTAAATTTGCTTGTATTACTTTAGATGATTTTCTCTTTTTTTCTTGCCTTAAAAAACACATAGTAAATGTTTGGTGCTGACATTATATTATTATGCATAAAAAAGTTTTATACAGTATGAAAAAGATGGGAATTCCCCTCAGAATGACGCATTTGGAAGCTATATATGTATAACTTGTATATTTTCTGTAATTTTATAGGGAACACCAAGAAGTGTGCAAAGTACTGACTCTGGATATAATGGTAGAAGCGGAAGTGTTACAAGATCTGATTCTCGAAGTACAGCCAGCTCTGCATCGCCGCCAGATAGAACAGCCAGTGATTCATCTGGTGTCCATTCAACTTACAGTAGAAATAATAATAATAATAATAGTAACCAGACACCTCAAAATCAGCAAAAGACTGACTCGTCAAGCAATTGTCATTGTGAATCACAAGTATGCTATGTAGAGCATTCCATATATGGACAGATTGGTGGCTTATCTCGTAGAAATAGTATGAAATTAAAATCCCCAACTCATCCAATTTATGAAGCTAGTCCAACTCATGGGAAAACCCCATCGTGTTCAATCTACGAAGCGCGCGTTCCTGTTGTTGTTTCTCCCCCTTGTGTACCAGAAAATCCTTATGGAGAAAATTTGAACCATTCTAAGTTAGTCAATTCAACAAACTCGGGAGCTTCGTCATCCGCTTCTAGTGCTGCTACTGCTGCTCGTGAAATTGAGAATTCTTCACCTTACAATGTCAATCAGTGGAGAAATCGTTCATTTAATACTGGAGGATCATGTTTAAGTCCTGACTATGTGACACAACAACAACTAAAGCAACAAAGTAGTGTTCGTAATAGTGATACACCCAAACCTAATGAGCAAGAACAAGAGCAAAGAAATGTTGGGGATGGCAGTAGTGATATTTGTGCAATGGATGTTGAAAAGAATGACGGAGGTGTAATGATTAGAAGGAAACCATCATTGACGCGTCCAAAGACACAAGATATGAGTCCAATTCAATCGACACCGTATGGTCGTTGTACAAATATGAAATCTTTTACTTCATTTTCAGACAGTAGTCATTTGCCCCCAATACCACCCCCTTTGCCTCCACTAAGTTTTATTAGTAGTATGAACAGTCATCATCAGTCAGGTGACAATACTACTACTATTCCAGGAGCAGGAGCTATTCATTCAAGAGGAGGAAGTTTGACTTCTAGTGGAAGTTTCAGGGGATCACCACGTGTAATCAATCACTCTCCAGCTAATTATCAACACATCTCCGCTCAATATCCTCGCCATACAACTATTCCAAATCACACTGGCAGCAGCAATCCAACCCATTCTACTACTACTACTACTACTACTTCCAATGGAATAGGAGGAGATGTATCACATTCAACCTTCCATAATAATACGTCTAATAATGTAACTCCTAATAATGTTAATACTTATCCAATGATTCAGTCACACTATAACCATTCACCAGCTCCCTTAGTTCAACAGCAAAGGCATTAATTTTTTCCCTTCCCACTCCAAAGAAAAATAATGAGCAACTATATACATACACATATATACTATATTGTACAGAAAGATAAAATGAGAAATATAAGAGATAAGAACGCTATTTAATATTTTGTAAATTCTACATGTACAGAAAATTTAGTAAATACTTTTTAACTATAAGATTTTACGTGTATATTAACTATTATAAAGTGCGCTGCATTGCACTGCTACTTATAGGACTTTTTGTTATACAAATAAGCGCATTGTGTAATAATAATATTATTAGCTACGTAGAATAATTGCCATGTCTATGTAAACGACGAACACATATATATTTAATGACTATTATGTATTTTGTATTTCACATTATTTAGAGTTTATTATTATATTATAAAGAATTTGGATTTCATCCAATTATAGGCTCTTGTACTTTTTGTAAACATGTATCTACATGCATATTGAATGTATATGGTTGTTGACTTACAGCCAATTCTTATAACTTATAATATATAATAACATATTATACTGTTGTCCATATCAAATATCAAAGGGCTTTATACTGTATTTTCACTGAATTTTATTTATTTGTTCCTAAAGATTTAAACAAAACACAAAAATGCAAAACTGTGTATGTACCAATTAAATGTGCTTATATTACTAATGATAATAATAATAAAAATTATTATTACTATACTTATTATTGTTTTGTGTAAAGTACATTAGCCATATAATATACGAGTTTTACACACTTTGAATAAATTCATACATTTTTAATATGAAATTTGTGTATCTTTTATTAAAAATTTGCATTTTTATCTGCATAGTTCATGCGATTTCACGTTTAGAATGCTACAAATCTTTTTGTCTGTGCATGCAGTTAACATTGCAATTGTAGTTTGTAGGATATTTTCGTCCTAATAATATATATTAAAGTGGATACAAAAAGTGGTTGGTCGCTTGAGCAAAATCATTATAATAATTATTCCATAAAATATATGAAATATGAAAAGTTAAAGATCCTACACGACCAAAAAAAATGGATTCTAAATAGTATAACGTTGAGTTTCTGCATGTTTTCTTCATTACTACTGTAGTTTTCTCCGCTTAAATCTGAATTTTGCAGTAGTTCTTTTGTCTGACGATTTGTTCGATTCAGTCAGTGACATAGGTAAAGGTAGGCCGATTTCAGATCGTTTGAACTTCAGCTCAGATATTGTTGCTTTGGCTTTATAAATTTGTACCTCCACGCTATGAAAAAGAAAGTAAATTTATGACATACTGATTATGTTGAGAATCATATATTATTGTATATTATTTGTATAAATTGCATTGTATTTTTTAATATAGTATCATGAAAAGAGAAAGTTGCATCCCTCATTACTCATTTTAAAGAGAAAGGAAAAAGAAAGGAAAGAGAGAGGTTGAAGTTCTTGAGAAATAGGACTTTTACCACTTTCCCCACGCTGTTACTTTTATTATACTACACCAAAACAACTGGTCTCATCTATAAGTACTTTTACTTGTTCATTTGTATACATAATAATATAAAATATAAAATATAATCTACAGTGCATATATTATAACCAAATAATGCTTTGATTTCATTAGAAAAATCCCAAAGACGTAAGTATTATAAAAGTCCTATTTCTCAGTGGAAGTAGTAAAAACTATATAATAATATTCATTTTTTTACAAAAACGAATTCCTAAACAAAAACATATTCTCATTACCTTTCATTCTCCTGAGCTAGGGCAATATTCTCTAGTGAATGTTTATTTGAAAATTCTTGAATGTCATTTTGGAATAATTGCAGCTCTTTCATTAATTCTTCCAATTTATGTGAATATCCTCGTTCTTCATCTTTACATTTGTCTTTAAGATTCGACACGGTACTTTTGTACTTTCTAATAGGTAATAGAGAAAAGAATTCGATCGAGTAAAAATAGAAAATGTGAACCAGAACAATTTTGGGAGCATTAAAAAATATCATGAGATAAACAACTTTTGTATAATATTTCACATCTAGTGTTGAATTTTGAGTTAATAATTCCAGAACTATAAAACTATATATATGTGTTATGAAAACTTAGACCAGTACAAACTACTTCATAATAATATATAATGTAGATTTGGTAGTATGCAGAAGGAGTATGGAAACGGTAAAATACACATTTTAGGAAAAAAACGAAACTTTTGATACTCTCTAAGTTAGGCATTAAAGTCCTATTTCTCAAAATACTTTCACCCCACAAAACACTAAAATATACAAGCGATATTCACATATCCTTCCATTTTTGTTTTAATTTTTACTTTAATTATTGATAATGCTTAAAATAATATTCATTACATATATATATATATATATACATATATGTTCTAAATAATGAAATATTAGAAAATTGTTTTTACCTCATCTCTTTGTTTAGAAGTGATTCTTTCAAGTGTTCTCTTTGTTTAGAAATGACAATAATCTCATGATCAAGGTTTCGTAACTCTTCCTTGACCTTATTCTCTAGGGTCATCATCTCCTTCTCCTCGTTTTCCCAACTCTGTTCAAGTTTAGACTTGTCATCTAAAGCTTGCTGATAAAGTTGCTCTTGAACAAGAAAATCTTCTAGCTCTATTTTAAACAATAAATAATACTCTGGTAATGAAAAACTAAAAAAACATCTACAAAATATTCATAAATTTTAGTAAAATATGATTTAAAAAGAAAAAACAATAGCAAATATCATATGTTTCCTATAAAACTGTATTATTTATACACTCACAAAGACAATTCGTGCATAATATAAAAAATATTATATCACTAATTGTATAATAATAATATCAACCTTTAGTTACCTTTTTCTAACTTTTTCTTTTCCTTCTGCATTTTTTCAATGGAGGTTTCCCTCAGTTGTTTCCGATAATTAATACTTGAAGCTGTGAGGCCCCATGCCCTGTTGAATTCCATACTTGATTGAAGCATGTTTTTAGTTAAAGAATGTAATGCGAGTTTCTTTTGTGTCTACATAAAAGAATAAATATATACATTATGCATGATACTTCGTTATTTATGATTTACAATTTGCATAATAATATTATATTATTATGATACACAGAGTATACGTTGTTCGTGTGTACACATTACAATCATCATTTTAATATACTGATATTATTATTCTGTTCATTTATACATTACTTTGAATTTTGAAATATATCATAATATATTATATTCTTCTGAGATGCAATAATAGATTATGATTGATAACTGTAAAAACTTTTAGAATAGAATAATAATAATCAGTGTCATAATATATTATATTATTTCATACCAAACTGGCAAATTTGTCATCAATTTCTTGCTCCCTTTGTTGACGAGTCTCATCTTGAACTTGGGTTTTAATACCACCAGTAACAACTTCATTTTGCTGTCTCTTTGTTTTCTGTTGAGTAGATTCTATAATTTCTCGTAGATGTTGACAACTATCTTGTTTTTTTCGGAGTTTTTGTTTCATCTCGTTCACAAGAGCTCCGACTATATATTAAAATTGAGAAAATGGTCAAAAGTCAAAATTCACAATACGTAAAAAATGTAATATTATTATAAAATATTCATGAACCATAATACATATTATATGGATAATGGACCAGAGAAGTTCAATACTCAACACACACATGATTAATATCATGTGATTAAAAATAAAATACTTGTAATTATGGACATTTTCAAAAACTTACGTCTTTCATGTTTTCTTTTTAAGTTTCCACAATTCCTTTGGGTATGTCTTAATGTTTTCAGAATCTTTGCAGCTTCTTCATCCCCATCAAATGACGATGGAGGGATATTTTTTATCATATCCATAATATATTATTTTAGTTTTTTTATACAAACTATAGTTTCTATTAATATATTTAAAATGTCATGAAAATTCTAAAACTGCACAGCAAAGTGATCTCTGATCTTTTAAAAACTTTTGAAACTGAAATGAACTCGAAAGTGAACTTTTTCCTTCTTTGCTTTTTTTGTCTACAAGACCTCTTTCTCAAAATCCGAATTCTACATTTAATCTAAAATGAAATTAAACTAAATCCAACCAAGAAACATGAATTTCAGCCTATCTTCTCTAATCTATAATTCAAAAGAAAAAATGCAAGTTGTTTTAAATACACAATGAAAAGAAAAACTCACTGCATGTTTTCAAATATATATATTTAAATACCTTTTGATAGAACTTACTTTTTCTGTAAAATAGTATTACTATAATATGTATGATGTATTCGACAATATTGATGCTCACCTGAAATTCTCTCCATGCTTCCATGCTACATGCAAATAACGTTATGCTTACAAAATATTACGAGTTTAAAAATGAACCAAAGGAACATAAAATATTATGCAGAAAATCAATTATATGATAAAGACAAAAGTTTTCCACCTCTTTCTAAAATTATAATGTAAATTGTGCAAGCCAGAACTTCTCGCATCTCTAATTCAATGAAAATAAGTTGGATGCATGAATAACAAAAAAAAACTTTTTTAAATATTTTGTAATAACAATATAATTCGCATTTTAATAATAATAATAATAATAAATAACAAGGTTGGTATAGAAGACAATATTATGGTCTTTCATACAATCAAAAGTCAATATATGTCTACATAAATTTTATTTTATTATTATTACTTTTATTCAAAGGTTTCATTAAAAAGTAATGTTTTCTACATAATTCATACACTAGATTCATTTTTTCTATTTTTTTAAAACATTATTTTGGATTCCTTTATTTTAAAACTGTTAAAATCCTCATTACAACACAGTTCAAAACAAAAGACGAGCAACACATGAATGCAAAAACGTTTTTTTTAAAAGATTTATTTTTATTATTTTTTTAAATTTTCTAAAAACTTCCTTTTCTTCTCTCTTTATACTCTTCGTTTTTTTCTGCAGCCGTAGTAGTAGATGATGTTTCATCTATAAACCATCTGTGAAATGTATACTGTATAATAATATATAATGTTATGACATTAAACGTGTAGATGTGAAGATTTAAAATGTTTTCAAGACTCAAAGGACTATAATAATATTAATATTATTATATTATAACTTTGTAATACGTAATAAAATGTTTTGATGTTCTATTTGTTTGTTTTTTTTTCAATTATATTTAAATACATTCATCATCTTCATCATAAAAGGACAATGATAATAATAATAGTAGTAGTAGTAATCATATGAATAAGAATAACATAAAAATTAAATTAAAATCAACGCCAACTACTTTGTTCATCAACATTACGATTTTCGTCACGATCTCTTCCTCCTGCTCCTCCTCCTCTACTACTACCACCACGACCACCTCTATCTCCTCCCCGGAAACCACCACCACGTTCAAATTCACGACTTTCACCTCCAAAATTCCTATTATCACCACCTCTTGCACTTTCAAAATTAGAGCGATCTCCTCCCCGACGTTCAAAACCACCCCTTTCACCACCACCTCCCCGTTCACTTCTTTCACCACCAAAATCCCTACGACCACTACCCTCAGTACGCTCACTTCCGAAATCTCTACGACCACTACTACCTTCAGTACGTTCACTTCCAAAATCTCTACGATTTTCATTTCTATCTCTATCTCCACCAAAATTACGATTTTCTCCACCACGACGCTCATAATTACGATTCTCGGAACGTTCCGGTCTATCAGCACCACCTCGATCACCTGGTCCAGCTCTACGCCAATCGCTTTCTGGTTCTTGCTCAGCACCACCTCCTCCTCCTCCTCGAACAAAATCTTCACCCCCACGACGAGGTGCACGTTCAACATCTCTTTCCCTATCATCACGTCTTGATGGGGGTCCGCCACGTTCAAAGTCTCTTGATGGTCCTCTTTCAGCATCTCTTGATGGTCCTCTTTCAGCATCTCTTGATGGTCCTCTTTCAGCATCTCTTGATGGTCCTCGTTCAGCATCTCTTGCTGAAGGTGGTGGTGGTTCACGGAGACTTCGTTCGGGTTCTTCATCACCAGTTTGTTCAGCCATTTTCTTGGCAAGTACAGATCTTGGTACCCAAGCACCACGACCAGCACCACTTTCTGGTGGTTTAGAATCAGAAGCTGCAGCCACTGGGACAGGAACAATTCTTTCTGAATCTCCAGCGGGAGCTGCACTACCACCAGAAGCAGCAGCACGTGGCATACTTCCAGTTGCTCCTCCTCTTCTCCAAACTCCACCGCCACCTCCAGGTCGTTCAGTAATTCCAGCAGCTTCTCGTCGTTCTCGTTCCCTCTCTTCAATTTCCAAATCTCTTTGTCTTTGTTTTTCTTCTGTCCTACGATTTTTCTCATCAACCTCCCGTTGAACCTTTTCACGTTCTTCTCTATCACGTTCCTCTTGTTCTCGTCGGATTTCTTCAAGAGCTCTCCTTTCAGCTTCTTCTTTTTCTTCAATGTATTTCCGACGACGCTCTTCTCGTCGTTGATCTTTCCGTTCTTGAAGACGACGAGCTTTCTCATCAGTAAATCTTTTTTCAAAGTCAGCTAATTTGGCTTCAAATACATGACGGCGACCTTCTAATAATGATTTGAGGAAAAGGTCTTTACAAGGCTTCATTTTCTTCATACGATCTCTTTGAGTCACAGCAATTTTACGTTCTTCAATTAAATGAGTAATTCTTTCAATTTCATGTGCTTCCCACTCCTTCTTTTCTTGTTCTTTCTTGTCTTTCATGTGTTGTTCAACGACTGTAATTTCTTCAATTCTTTTGGCTCTTTCAAGATGGTCAAGACGCTTCTCTTGAGCTCTCATTCTTGCTTGATGTTCTTTAGCTTCTTTTGCCATTTCCTCTTGTTGACGTTGCATCACCGTCTCAACATCTAATTGAGATAAATCATAACCTTCCATTTTACCAACAACTTTCTGTCCCCAATGAGTACTTGCAATCTGAGCCATTTTCTCTTTCAATTTTTTTTGTTTAATTTCTTCTTTTTCTTGTTCTACTCTTTTCTTTTCCCGTTCTTCTCTTTCACTTTCAAGTCGCTTGGCTTCCAAAATTTGTTGTTGTTTAAGCATTTGCTCATTTCTCCATTTTTCCTCATTCTCTTTATCTACTGCTGTTCTTTCTAATTCTTCACGACGATCAGCAATAATTTTTTGACGTGAGAGGATGGCCAAATGACTTTGTTTCTCAGTCATCATGTAATGACGAACAATTTTATCTCGTAGGATTTCTTCTTCAACCTATAATTGAAAAAATAATCAAACAACAAATGTTTTAATTAATATCATATTATTAACATAATACGATTAAAAATTAATTCTAATAATTATTATTATTATCATCCATGACCATTGACCATACAATATATTGTACATATATTATTATTTGTTTTTTGTGCTGTTTACACATATATACATATTTTGAAACATATTGGGAAAAATAATAATACAAAAAAATAAACTCTACAATACAAAATCTAACTAAAATCAAAAACAAAATTACTTCTTGTTATTTAATACATAAAACATAAAACAATCCCATAATAAAAAGTCAGAGGATGATTTTACTACATGTACGTTGTACATAGTTGCAAAAATGTGCATAATAAGTTTTATACTCATACCAATTGGAAAAACAGTAATAGTAATAATAATTAATAATTATTATGAATTATAAATTTTAAAACAAAAATCTTACTTGTACTGTTGGAGGAGCTATCATATCAATGGTATCTTCAAGGCAATTAAATACATTGACCAATTGGAGACGGACAGCTTCTGAAGGCATGGCTTGTAAGTGAGGCCCTTCTGGTAAATCCTCTCTTGCTGCCTCAGCCAGCGAGGAACCAAATTTGATACAATTTGAACGATGATCGATTGTGATTTGCATGTCATTATAACGAACAGCATCAACTAAAAGTTGTTCTAAATGTGCCTGAGTGGTAAAAACTGTCATATCCAAAAGATGATTGTAGTCAATACTTTGGTAAACCTAAAGAAAATTTAAGAAGATTTAAAAAAAAAACAACAAACAAATTATTTTCAATTATATAATATGAACACAAATCGTTTTTATTTATTTTCTAATGTTCCTAATAATAATTACTTTACTACTATTGACCAAAATTATTACTTTTAATACTTTTATTATTATCAATTATTATTAGTATTCTTTAAATAATAAAAATAATATATAAATAAAACTTACTTGGGAAATTTGTTTAATGAGTCGAACCAAAGCAACATCTTGTAGTGGTTCAACATACTGTTGTAAATATTCATTTTCTTCATTTCCCATAACTTCACTAATAACAGTATTAACTTGGTCACAAAGTCCCAATGGATTAAATTCAGTCTCAAGAATTTCATATAGTCCTTGTAATTGAGGAATTGCATTATTCAAAACATTACTACGACTCAAATCTCGAATTAAAGAAGCACGAGATGGTGGTTGTTGAAGAAATAGAAGAGTAGCAAGTTTTTGGGCTTTTTCTAACATTCCCTTGTCAGTCTCGACGAAACGTTCAAATTCTGGATGTGAAACTGGGAAAGGAATAGCCAAAGTTGCTAATACTACTTGAGAAGCATTCCTATAATGAAATTAAAAAAGAAAAATGAACAATAAGATTTTTTTTTGTTAACCAGAAGTATAAAACAAAATTTAAACACAATAAAACAACAACAACATAATGTTATATTGTATTGTATTACATTTTAAGGAAATACTATGCATTATAGTAGTAGTAATCTACTACAACAACTAATACATATAATATCAACATGTTGTAGCAATATTTTTTTTCTGGACTACAAGTATTATCATATATTATAATAATCATCATAATAATTAATAATATATTAATAGTAATTACTTTTGTAATTCTTCTTGGGAGACATTTTTCTTCATATCCTTGCACAACAAGTAATATTTCAACATTGTAGCTGCATGAAATAAAAAGTTACCAGCTTTCCAGAAGACCAAAGATAATTTTTGATAATAGTAAGCCATCATACGGGTTTGAGATTTTTTAGATTGGTTCATCAAAAGATGAATATCCTCAATAGCTTTGTACGCCTCTTGCCACAATTCCATTGTGATAGCGGAATCCAATTGTGCTAATCGAGTTTCCATATTAAATTGTTGAGTTTCAGGGGAAGAAAAATCAATACTATTCATCTGAGTACTTGCTCTATTCACAATGTCATCAAAATGTTTTCGTAGCCTTTCGCATAATTTACGAAATTCAGTTTTCCGATTGTAGCTCAAACAAAATTTGAATGCCTAAAAAAAATTAAACAGTTAAAATTTAACAAGGTATAAATGATCATTATATTATGCATAATTAAATAAATACTAAGAATAATAATATTATATAGATTTTATTGCAGACATAAATAAATAGAATTTTTTTGTTTACCATTTGTGCAATGTCATGATACAAATTCTCAAGACGAGCATTATTTCTAAGCAAATCCAAACATTGCGTGTATGACTCCCAAAGAAATTTGACCCATGGAATAAGAGCAGCTCTATCACTACGCTCTTGGGCTTGCTCTTCAGTAATGACACTATTTATGTGTTTAATAATAAAAAAAATTCCAAACATGTATAAATTGTACAACATATTTTTAAAGACAGTCATATTTTTAAATAAATAAAAAAGCAATCCATATTACTATGTAACTTACTTTAAAAGTGTCATTTCAGCCATGGATACATTATCTAAATCGTCAACTTCAACAACAGCTTGTGTTGATTGTTCAAGTAAAACTTTATTCTTTAAATTATCACGAGCCAGCTCTGTTCTTTCTTCAGCCATTCGGATAAAACTTCGAATTACTTTTTCCAATAAACCAACATTTACAGATTGACACATTAACCGATATTGATACAATCCCTCTTTGGCTGTATGAGGTTTTTTGAGTTCGACACATAGTTCCAAATATTTAAGCATAATTGGTTCGATGACTTTTTCACTAAAACTGTAATACATATACATAAAAAGCAAAAATAATTATATTATTATAGTTTTTTTTACAAATTATTATGATTGTAAAGATACTTTTTATCGACATTTTACAACTGTATCAAATTAATACAAATCATATATATGTGTACAATTATTATTAACATTTTCTACTTACGCTCGGTGTTTCTTTCCTTTGATGACATCGTACAATGTGTCCAAAGCTCGGGTCGGCTTTCCAACTTCAATGAATTCTACAAAAACAAATACATCAATTTTTTTAGAATGTGAAATCAGACACAAATCATATTCATGTACATGCATTATTAATTGGACATTTTACTGTGGTACAAAATATAATGCTTTTTTTTAGCAATCATTTGTAATAAAAAATACCCCATGAATAAAACACATGTGATTTATTTTAGCATGTACATTATTTTTGTCCGTATGGCATATTGATTATTATTATTACAGGCTAAATATGTGTCTACCGGCATGTCAAAGTATTGTCATATAGCATATACATGTGTATTATACATTGTCATATAGCATATTACTTTTAAACTTTTAATCATTCTTTTTATTCATCAAAATGATTTTGAATATATCAAAATACAAATAGAATCTAGATTAACATTTAAATACCAATTTTTGGTCATTCGTAATAGATTTTATAACAGTTTTTTTTAAAAAAATGTATAATAAAAAATAAAACAAAATCCCTGTTATAGACTGCATGTATAAATGAAAGGAGATACACACACATACCGACAAAAGTAAGTATGGATTTTTGTAATAATATAATTACACTTACCATTCGCCTTTTTAAGGGCATTTTCCGGTCTCTGATAGTACCTTGACATCTTGATTAAACTTTTTCACTGTATAATTGCAGATATTTGGTTATTTTAGATTTAACTTCAATTATTTTAACTAGAAGAATAAATTGTTTAAGTTTTTTTCGTCCATGGACGACCACTACATTCAAGTGCTACCAAAGTATCTTCAAAGATGTCCATAGCGTACATAAGAGCAATGTTGTAAAGGCTTATACCATTTGGCTTCGAAGCCAAACTCAATTTGTGACTTAGGCTTCCGAAGCCTAAAAGTCTAACAATGGAACGTTATCAGGTGCGGGAACGGGTTTGAAACCTCATGTATCCTACCCGACTCAGTTTTTTACGCTGATGACGAATATGTAGGTCGTTGCCGTGAATGGAGCTTCATTTCGGTCCTACGAGCCCTTAAAAGTCATTTTTAGTGATATTTTTCCACCTTTGGGCACTGTGAGACGAAAACCATACACTTTTAAGAAAAACCACCCACACCATGTTTTTCAGCACATTTTTCTGAGTATATTTAGTTACAACACGTTTGTTTTATACAAATTTCAAAAAAACTAATTTTGATTTTTTTGAACTTTTTGAGCATAAAAGTTGGGTCGTCGAAATTCCAAAAAAATCAAAATTCGTTTTTTTGA
>JAQGBH010004565.1:0-16381 GCA_034698265.1 Sminthurinus aureus
ATTTAATTTGATTGAATTTGATTGAATTTTAAATATGGTCGTGTGACTGCTTAAAATGATTCTGTTGAGCTCCTGAGTCTCAATTTAGTCGAGATTTTTAGTATTTTTATGTGTGCGGCCACCCACAATATAACAGTTTGCGCATCTTTGTAAAATATTCGTTGACATGTAGCAAAATGACATTGGTTGCGCATGGAAACATGACAACAAAAACCAAATACGTTTGTTTAATAAATTTCAGACAATCTTATACAAATTGCTTTGAAGTGCGAAAAATGGTAGAAATCGTAACTAAAGGGATCTGTGATTTTTTTCACATTACTTGTTGACACTTGAACGTGGAAATGGGGACACGTGTGATGTGTGCTGGAGTTTGATTTTAAAGTTTGGATTTGGAGTTGGACTTGGGATTTGGGACTTGACTACATTTTATGTTTTACTGCATGATTTCTGATTTCCGATTTCTGGATCGAGAACAGAACCAAACGGCAGAGAACGAAGAGTAAAAGGAAAGGAGGTTTGAAAATGTTTCAGGATGTCCCAGTGAGCAGTCTCAATTCTAAAACCGCAGATAATTTCAACTTTACTATTGAATTTCCAGTTTACAGTTTAGAGTTTTGAGCATTGAGCATTGAGCTTTGTCGATTGATTGTGATTTCCATTCTCTTTTATTGCGTACATAATTTTACTTATATGATATGAAATATGAAATATGTTTGTAGATCCATTTTGAGTTATATTCCAGCTAAATGAAGCATATACAAAAATTGTATGTAAAATTCTGCATTCTACATTCTACACGTGTTTTACATTTCACATGGAGACATTTTGTACAACTTGCAAGTTGAACGTTCAACGTTGAAATGTCCTGTCATTTGCAATTATTTCTAAATTCCAATTTTGAATGCGGATTTTCCTTGTTTTGTTCTGCATCCATTGAAATTCTCTATATTCTATTCTAAATAAACTCTAAACTCTAAACTGCGAGTAATTATATTTCGAGCTACCGAGTACAAATCGATCCACATATTATGTCAACTCAGTTCATGATATTTTATTTCATGACTTGTGACTTATAACAAAATATCGTATTGTTTACTGGTAAATTATTTGTGATAAGAGAAATATATCTAACTGTAAATAGCACGTAAATGCTGACGTGTAAAGTTTCAGATATGAAACAGACACAAATTATGTAAGCATAACACGAAAATATAATACAAATATTATTAATTATTAATTACTCATATTTTATATTAAAATAACTTTATATTAAAATATAAATGACCAACTAAATCAACATTGAATAGCTACACTAACCATTTTGAAGAGGCTTATTGCCTTTCGTCAGTAAAACGGAGAATGTAGTTAAAATACAATGGAAATAAAAAAGTAAAATTGCATATTGAAACGCAAATACAATAAATAGATACATTGCACGTGTGTAACATTTAAAACTACTAATAATCCCAGATCCCTGGTTTTTGCTTTACTCTGTTTTCCTGTGTTGCTGTTGTAGATTCTAGGTGGTAGGGATTTTCTGAGAATAAAATAGTTTGGGATTTGACATATTGGAAAATTGGCCAAATGTCAAATAAGTATGAAAAGACGAAACGAGTTTTTTTTGTGAATTCGTTGAATTTAAAAATATTTTTTGAAATTGGAAACGTGAACCATGGATTATGAATTCAAATCGAGTTCAAAAGGTTTACTTTTTGCTTGTTTCTGGTTTCTATCCAGCAATAGAAATCTGTGTGTATCTGTAGTTAACCTAAATTCATACAGTGCCGAAGAATGAATGAAAATTTTGTAATCGGCGTTGAACCATAACAAATTTGTTTTGTTTATTTTTAATTTTTGCTTAAATCCTGTTTTTGAATTTAATTGATTCATCTTCCTACTTTTTGGTGTCCCCTTGCAATACAAATACAATACAATTGTATGGACAAGGAAAAACAAGTTCCAAATCCCGTGTTCTGTATTCAGTGTCTCAATTCTCAAATCTTCATTTCTCTCGAGTCTCAAGATTTTGAAGTGCAATTATTGATGTCAATTGTCAATCCACGGGATTTATTATTGTACATTGTGCATTGTGCATTCGTATTTTTCATGCGTTATTTGTTCAGCACCCAGGAGTAAATAATGCAGAATGTTAAGTAAACAGTTTAGAATTAAAACTGGATTTATTTATGTACCTATATGTAGATAAATGTGATGAAATATAAGTAAAATGGGAAGGGATTTTTATTTTGGGCCGTGGGCCGTGTTTAACTTGAACGCCGTTTGTAATATTTTGAGGCCGTTTCAGAACTCACTAGATTTTAGATTGTAAAAATCCTGATGTAAACCCCTTGAATTACAAAACTCAATACAATTTAATCACTCTTGTTCCTCCATCTTCTAAACTGTCAACTCTAAACTCTAAATTCCAAACGATAGTCAAAAGTGTATAATATTTTATTCCATCTAAACTACGTGTAAAGTGTAAATTGCCTAACGTGTCAAATTCGAAATTCAAATACGAAATATGAAATGTGAAATACAATGAAATGTCTCTTCCTCTCTCTGCAAAAATGTATAGACGTTCCACATTTAGCACACAGATTATAGATATTTTACAGTCAACATTCCAACATTTCATTCGTCAAAATCTCACATTTCAAATCTCAGTCATCTGTAAAATCTTTTCTCTTCTTTTCTCAAGTCTAAAGTCCAAAGTCTAAAAATAGTGATAAAATATCACTATCATCTTATTTAATATCAAGAAAAAAAATTTAGTCATAGACACTCCGATCTCCACACTCCACTCAACTTCACTCTGGTCCACGTCAACACTCAAAACTCAAGACACAGCGAAATCAAAATGCCGTTTGCCGTTTTATCTTCCCATACAAAAATACAAAAAGAAGAGGAATCCCATCATATTGCATAGATTTATATCATACATCATTTTGTTCCTGCATTACGAATACAAAAACAGAAACAAAAACAGATTTCCTACAGCATGCATTGTATTTTGTGTTGTGTAGGAGTGTGAACAAAAATCAGAAGGGGCTCTCTCAATTTCATAACAAAAAAAAGTAGAAAAAAATCCTCCTTTTTTATCAGCTACATAGAGATCCAACGCACACGTACCTCCATTCTTCATTCTCCATTCTCCATTCTCCATACAAAAACATGTATTTTTTTCAGACACAATCTACAATCTACAATTTACAATTACAGTTTGTACACACAAGTCACAAGATACAAGATACAAAATGGATGAAAATTTTCAAGATCTGTCTTTTTATTCCACTACTGTGAATATTACTATTCAATGTTCAGATGAAATGAGGAGGAGAAGGAGAAAAGGCAGAAATTTCCATATGCACATACACAAAATATACATATCAATTACAAATTACAGGCAAATTGACTTGCCTTCCGAGTTGAAGAAAACAGAACAGAACTGAGCAGTACACAACAGAAGAGAAGAGAAGCGAAATGTGTCTTGTGTTTTGTACAATTTAGACGAAGGAGATTGAGGATTGAGTCAAGAGAGAGAGAGAGCGGATTTTGTATTATTTTATATTAAAGGATCCATTACATTCACAATTCTCTATTCTCTATTCTCTCGGTCTTCTGAATTCACTAGATACGAGATATATTCGTATATTTGAGTCCATTTTATTCTATATTCCATATTCTACCATCATGATGATTCTCCTATAAGTAAAATGTGTATGTAGATAAGATGTATATTGTATATGATATAAATTGAACTGGATTGGTATATAAAGGAACGTGATAAAATTTTTGGTCATTTTCCCACGTTATTTCCTCGGTGATTGTGATTGAGTAGAACGAACCAACCAACGAATGAAGGAATGAAGGAGCAAAGGAGCAACTAACTATCCGAGCCGAGTGGAGTAGAGAGACAGAGAAAATGATAATAATTCACAGTACATGTATTTTGTATTTTGTATTTTGCATCATACCAAGAAAAAACAGTAGCTCCTTCGTCATTCGTTAGTGTCACATTCATTTTCCTATTGGATTTGAATCAATGTACCCTATACCCTACAAAATTTATCTGAATTTATTTCCATGTGAACATTTTGAACATGTACAAAATCTGCATAACAAACTTTAAGCTCATGATAAAATAAAGTCGAGTTGGCAGTATCAAGCAGAATGAACGGAAAAATGTGAGGGAGGAGAATTTTAAAATTGCATTCAATTGAATATTGCAACAAGAAATCCTCAATTCTCAATTCTCACTGCTCATTGCTCAATCAGAAGAAGAGCAACTCAAATCTCAAATCTCAATGCTCAATGACAACATTCGAATCAAAATCAAAATCAAAGGTAATCAGAATCAGAATCAGAACCCAAATCAAAGTCAAAATCAAGATGAATGAATTATCATAATAATTTCATCCCAAAAAATATGCATGTACTTTGTACTTTGTACATGTAAAACTTGCAGCTCGAACATGAAATATGAAACAACGCCAACATGTTTTATTGCTGTAAGTACGTGTAAATCTGCAGAGATCTGCACTGAGAATTGAGAACTGAGGGGAAAAAATTCCCAAAAACAGAAGTACATAAATCATTGATTCTACTGAATGAAATAAAGAAGGAAAGGAGATTTAGTTTTAGATTCAAATTTCAGTTCGTACCTGTTGAATTTGGCGATGAGGGTGAGAACTTGAGTTGAAAACTGGTATTATTCGCAGTGTACTCCGGAGTCGTCTTCCTCCGGAGATTCAAGTCTACAAATACAGATAGACAAATACATTAAAAAGACGTATCGAAAAGGACATGAATATTCAAAAATTTCTGCAAATCTTAATCTGGCTCATGTTTTAATTGTATTTGTATTTGATTTTGCAATTCGCAGGTATTGAACATTTTTATAGACAGTGGAAAAATATGATTGGAAATTGGAATAAATGGGGCAATACCAAATGGTAACTAAAACTACATGACAAATTTAGAATGTGTGAATTGTGAATTGTGGATGAACGAGCGTAGAGTGTTGAATATATTTATGTTTATATTGTATTTGTATTTGTATTTACCTGCGGTTAAATCAGTGAAGAAAGGTCGTGGACCCAAAGTGAGGCCTCGAAGATGATGATTTTGTCCCACTGAAATATTTATTAAAGATAATTGTTCACATTTACATTTACATTTTGGCATTCGTTACTGCGCACACAATGGCTAATGTAAATCTCGAAAAGTGGAGAGTTGTACACAACACAAAATTTTTAACCGGCGTTCAACTATTTCCCATTTTCTTCATTTTAAATACCTTGTCAATAAATATTCCCTTTTCTACATGTGTCTCGATTCTCGATTCTCGAATGTGCCTTTTGCCTTTCAATTTTCAGTCTTTTCTCAAATTTCGATTTTACAGGTTACACCAAAATCACAACAAAAACGTTTACCCCACAGTTCAATTTTTTAGCGTCTTTGTAATCATTAATCATACATTATTAATTTACTCTCGTCTCATTTTCAAATTCTGCATCAATTCTACCTTCCTGATTTCTAGATTCTAGATTCTGATCATTCTAGACAAAACCATGGACTGCTAATGAACTTATTTTTATTTTTTTCTATATTTTTTACTCGTCATACCGATTATTTTTAGATGATTAGGAAATTAAAAGATTCAACAAAATTTGATGATTTGTTCAGAAATTAAAATTTAATGTTTCCTTTGATTTTTCGAGTTTGCTTTTGTATGACATTTGTCATTAGTCATTTGATGAAAAATTGTCAATTTTTGTTAATGGAGAAATTGTAATGCTCTGTTCTGAACAAAGTAAATTTTTGTAATTTGTAACTTGTGCTCTTTTGATTTTAGAGTTTTGAGTTTTGAATTTTGAATTTTGAGCTTCAGGAGTCTAGAGTTTTGAATGTTGGTTCTTTGCCTGCTTTTTTATTCACTTTACTCTTGAGTTGGTTCAGTTGAGTTGAGCTGAGTTGGGTTCAGTTCACTGACTCGAGACTCAGCACAAGAGATACTAGAGAAACTTGAGACTTGAGACTTTGAGTAAAAAGTTGAGCCGAGTTAGTTTTCACGTCAAATTCGGCATAAAAAGGGACATTTTAAGCCATGAAGTTTCAAAAAATCCTAGCGTTAAAATGTGGCTTTTTCACAACAAAACACTTTGAGATACTTTGTACATTATACATACTTTTTATCGCACAAGGAACACAAGGTGCTCACGGATTTCACTCCTCGTACATAAATACATTTGTAGGTACTCTTTTTGTATTCCTGTAGTTTGTAGTTTGTAATGTGTGGATTAAATGACGGAACCAAAACAAGACAAGCAGAAAAGCATCTCATCCGAAGAGGAACAAGAAAAAAGAGAAGGAGAGAAAAAGAAAAAGAGACAGCCCATTTAATGAAGATGGGCATTTATTTACTTAGACGCTGTAATTTGTAATTTATAGTACGCACCACCTCGTTTTTTTCTGCTCACTCCAATCATTCGCTCCTTGCAATTTTTTGACTATTCATCATTTTTTCCTTTGCTTTCATTTATGTTATGTTGTTTATGTAGATTGGCTTGGATTGGATTGAAATAGCGACTTGCAATGTTTTCACCTTTTAAAATTCGATGGTTCTCGCTGAATTGTTTCAAAAATATTTTGGTGGATTTGAACGCCGATTGAATTTTTCCAAGCTTTTTCACAAAGTTTTTTTCAAAGTACATTGTAAATTCCGGACAAACAGAATACAGAAAATCCTGCACTTTCCATTGTGCTCATTATCACGATCATTATGATTTTCATGTGTTTTACTCTCGCCTTTTGAGTCTCAAGTCTTAACTGTGACTTGAATTTGAATTTGGATTCGGATGGGGATGGGAATCAGAATGAAAAGAAGAAGAAAACGAAGAAGAAGAAGAACGAAAAGAGTAAAACTAAAGTAAAATAAAGCGTTCATCCGGTTCAGAAAGAAATGAACCATTCAAATTACTGTATTCTCCACGATCCACAAGAAGCAACAAGCACAACAAACTTGTGCTCTGTATTTTGTATTTTCTGTGCTCTCATGTCTCATTTGAGAAGAGTGGACTCGGGCTCCAAAGTTGAAATGAATTTGAGAGAAAGAATACAAATTTGAGGAGCAAGATTTGAGACGGAGGAAGTGAGAAAAAAAGGATGGAGAGAGAAGTGAGAAGGCCAAGGCAAGGCAAAACAAAACAAAATAAGGAAAGATGATCAAACTCAAACGGCTTATCACTCTAAACTCTACACTCTACACTCTCAACATTAGAGACAGACAAAGTATCAACGTTCAACATTCAACATGTGTAGATACGAAACAGAGAAGAGAAAATGATATCTAAGAGAGCTGCGAGTTGTGGAGTTGTGAGTAAATTATAATGCGGAGCCTTTTCTCCTTCAACACTGTACATAAACTGTAATAAACACTTTTAAATTTATCTACACCTTCTCATTCTCATTCTCCTTGTCGTTCTCATACTTTTTGTCTATTTTCCGTCCTCTGCTCTGCAGTAAATTGTTGGTAGTTTGTACATTGTACACACTACACACACTTTTCTACACGCTACACTCTGCACTCTACACTTGCAGTCATTCATTCCCTCACTCATTCATCCAGTCTTACAGCAGCCAGTAGTGAGTAGTCAGTGAGTCGTCAGATGATGCGATGCCTTTTGATGCGATGAGGGATGATTATCAGAAAAAAATATAATAATCATCATCTCACACCAAACAAAAGAAGAAGAGAAACAACGGTCCAATTTCCGTTGTCTTAAATAGACGCACAAGCTTCTTCCTCTGCCTCAAATTAAAATCATGCTGTTTTCTCTCTTCATCTTTCATCACTCTTGAACTTTGAACATTGAACATTGAACGCTAAACACTGAAAACATTCAAGCGAAGCGTAAAAAATTCAAACTCCAACCCAGTTGCATATTCAAGTTGCATGTGCTTTAACTTTTAACGCATTTAACAACTGCATTTAACCATTAACTACTTGCTTTAAATATCTGCTCAGATTTGTCCCGATTATATAATTTTGCATGGACAAAACAAACCTATCTTTAGTAGTCGACGTCACTAGCAGCTAAAAGTTCAAATGGCGTCAAAATCAAACAAGATTCAAAATCAAAAGTAATATGTGGAACATGACAATCATCTTTATTATCATCAGTTTCAGCGCTCACTATTAATTGCACAGGTACAGTTTGTAAAAAATAGCAAGTTTACGTATGCGTTCTGTGTTTTAGAGCAACGAGCAGGTCTAAGCACTACAATCTCGAGAGTTGAGGATTGTCGCGGCATATGGCTAAAAATGACGTCAAGTATCGCATATAATATTTGAATGAATACATGATAAATCGGCAACAGCCTCGGCATTGGAATCGGACGTCGGACATTGGACAAGCGTAAGAATAATGGAAACATAGATCATTCTGCCGCTCTCTTCTCTTCTCTCTGTCTGTTGTCTATTTGTTGCATTGTTGCATTAGACATTAAAAGTATTCATTATCCATATTCACTTCTTCCCATCTTTTCTATATTAGCACACAGCACAATTGGAAATTATTCATGGGAACTCAAAACTCAAGTAGATATTTCACTCGAGACTCGAGACTCGACTTTAGTTTACACTGTAGACTTTACACTTTAGCTTTAGACGAATGTACAATGTGCAATGTGCACAAAGTATGAAAAGAATCCAGCCTTTTAATTTCCTCTGTCTTCTTCTTGTTCCTCTTCTTACTCTTTGCTTCTTTTTAATAAAGCAGAGAGTGAAGAGCGAACAGGGAATTGTGAAGAGGAAGAGAAGAGAAGACATAACACAGTACAGCACAGTTTTCAGGAGGTATTTTGTACTCAAATTCAAATTCAAATGTAGAGTTAATTTATCGCCATTTTCCTCTTTCCAACTCTCAAGTCTAAACTAAACTCTCAACTCGTTACTTTTTCAAGCTTTGTACTTATGATTTTACATATGTTTCAAATATTGCAAAAATTATGTGATCAACTGAGCTCCAATTTTGTTTTAACATTTAGCATACTTTGTTCAAAATTCAAAACTCGGCAGGCAAAACTCAAAATTCAAAATTCAAAATTAAAAGGCACTGTTTATTCTCTTAACGAAATCTGCCTTAAATATTTCACTTTAATTTTTACTCTAAACTTTAATCCGTCCTTCACTTTAAAGCAGAAGGAAAATGAACGCCGGTTTATTCAAGGTGCAGCTACACAAATAATGGAATGGTAAAATTTTAATTAAAGTCAATCTCACTTTTACTTCTGGGTTCTCGGGGTCCATCAACTGTCACCTGAAATCCAGATTCAAATTCAAAAGTAATTAAATAAAATTGAAGAGTCTGATTTTAAATTGTAACTTTTAACGGACAAAATTGCCAGTTGCTGGAGAAAATGGTGGATAATGTCTCACTTTAATGGCTTTGATGTATGTGGTCACTTGAGGTGGACTTGTCGCGACTGAGATGGTCAGAGTGAAACTTTTACCTGCAAAATGGATCAAACACAATGGATTTTAATCCTTATTCATATTTTTATAATTTATCCGACTTCCATCCACCATTATCATGATTTAATCCACCCGATTTGGAAACTGCAGAAAGTTTGACAGACCGCTGTGGAAATATTTTTTAAACGGCGTCAAATTCATAAACGGTTTGAATTGAGTTGGATTGAAAATGTAGGGATGTATAAAATTTTGGATATCAAGGAATACGGATTACGGATATATGGGATAGTTTATTGGTATTAATTTAGGATTTGGACAAAAAAACCAAAGCTTTCTGAATTCTGGATTTTCAATTTTGAAGTTTGTTTACCTCGACCGGAGCGTCCAACAAATCGGAGATCATTGAATTTGGCAACTTGGTTCTTCATGATGGCTTGTCCATTTCTTAGTTCTGCACAGAAATTTTCATCATTTCCAGCTCGGATCGTCACCATCGTCCCATCATTTATTTCGCCAAGGGCAATCACCTGGAGAGGAGCAGGAAAATACAAATTTTTAAAGGGAAACGGAGGAATTTTCATCATAAATCAATTTTCCAAAAGTTTTATTTTATTTCACAGGCTTGAACGCCGTTTAAAATTTTTAGCAATGTTCAGAAGATTCGTCAAGGGCAGAAGAAGTATGATCAATGAGGTCAATAGAAATCTTACTTTGAAAGCTCCAGGAAGAGTTTTATTCGATCTCCAATGATTTGGAAGAACTGAGCAAAGAAAATATGGACTCCTGAAACAATTCACCACGCAACACACAATTTTATTACAGTTTGTGACATTTTTGATCACATTTAAATCAACCATTAAATCATTTTTACACATTAATTTTCTGTACTCATCATGTTCCACAGCTATGAAAAAAAATGACAATGATAAGGAAAAGGATGCAGCAGAATTTATTCAATTAATTTACCCAGTTTTCACTAATTCACCCGGGTGTTCTGAGAGTGCCTGGGTGAAAGCATGATCCGTCCACCAATAGTCGTTACCCTCAGTCGTCATCTTACCCCCTTTTAACAACGTCATTTGAATGCCTTTTATTTTTCACTACTTTTACAAAAAATTATCTGTTTGTATTTGGTTTGGTTTGATTTGGGTTATTTTGTACACTTTGGCTCACAAAACGGTGGAACATTTACACCATATGGATGGCAATTTCTCATGAAATTCCAACAGCAACATGGACACTGACACCAAAACCGATTTGTTCACAATTTTTTAATACACATTAGAATTAGAATTTTTTTAATCTAGTCAAAACTAAAAACTGTTTTAAATTTTCAACAGAACTTTTCTCTGTTACTTGGTTTTGTTTGGTATTTTGTACAGTGTTTTTAGAGGATGAGAAGCATTTGAATCTTACAATTTGACGACGATTTACTATTTATATTTTACATTTCATTTAATATTTCTACATATGCTATTTTTCACACACAACACTTTTCAACACCATTTCCTTTTTTGAACACAAAAGGAAGAAAAACAATCACTTTTTTCTTTTTTTCCTTCTTGATTGAACTCTCAGTCGCTGTTCACTTTAGAATTCAAAACAAATATTTAGAAAACGGACCACAACTAAAATAAAACTCGTTTGAAATACTAAAAGTAAAATGTATGTAAAATCACAACAAACTTTTCACAACTTTTAAGTACAAACGGTCATTTTCCGTTTTGAATTTTGAATTTTCAACAAACTGAATAAAACTGTCGACTGAGGAACAAAAAACACGTAATAAAAGGAATTCCAGTTTCAGTTCTAATTTTCATTCTATCTGTTTTTTTTACTGAACAAGTTGGACGCCGTTTACTAGTTTTGAAGTCACTGCACCCAGATTACAATTGTAGATTCATTATCCGTGAGCTCTGTTCAAATTTCAAATATAATGACTCAGATCAGCTTGAATTTTACATTTTTAATTTCATCAGCTCTCGACTTTCGAGCCTTCACTTTTCCTCTATTTTATACCAAATGCTGTGCCCTTAAAATTGGAGCTGAAATTGAAATGAGATGAACAACCGAAAGACACAAAACACAAAGAGAAAAGTGACTAAAAACTCGTTCAAAATCCTTCCAATTTTAAAATTTCTTTGTCTCTATTCCCTCACTTTATTTTCCTCCGTTCGACTTTCATTTACATGCATTAACATTCACATTAAATTTAATTCATTCACAATTTGGTGGTTTGATTATTCTTTTCTCAATGTTTCTTGGATTGGAATATATTTTGTCAAATTTGCAATTTACACCTTTTTTGATATCAAACTTCACACTCTGCACTTTTCACTTTTTTACTCTTTTAGTCTTTATGAGATCCCTTCACAAAAATAGGTGTACAATGTACATGTGTTTTCTATTCAATTCCAGACCCAAATTTAAGTTCCAGATCCGCAGATCCAGACTCAATCCAATCCAATCCAATCCAATAGAATCCAGAGAGTTGTTCCAGTCGAGTGTGTACTTAAGTGTAAATGAGTGGGGACTGGACTAAACTAAGGAAAATATGACTGACTATATCATTTCAAATGGAGCTAATACAAATATTGTACAAATGTTGATTGTGGTGTGGTGTGGTGTGTTTTGTTGTATGCTTAAGGAAGAGGTGGAGAATGGAAAAGGAGTCAAGTAGAAAACTACCATTTCAACTGCACTCTGTCTCTAATGCTAGTGTCTAGTGTCTAATGTCTATCCAGCATCTAGATTCTACATTTTACACACTCTTACTCCGCTCGTTGAAAAGTCAAGGCAATGGAAGGGAAGCGGACTGAAATAATGATACATGTAGAATCTAGAATCTAGAATGTATTTGGATGGATATTACGCCACATCACACGATCAAAACCCTGATGACGACTACAACTACAAACTACTATGGTGATGATGATGATGGTTTCTGTATTCTGTATTCTGTACTCTGTAGTGTGTTGTGTATCACCACCCCCTACATTTTCATTCCCATTCTCCGTTTGTACCACAGCTAGTGGATTTACAATACAATATCACATAATTTGTACATTGTACAGAGTCCTCAGTCCTCAATCCTCATGTAAAGCAAAGTACAATGTTGTAGATTCTAGATTGTATGTAGAATGTAGACATTTATCTACTCGCTACTTATTTCATCCGCTACATTTTTCTCAACAGAAAAAGAAACTGAAACAAGATCAGAAAAGGCAGAAGCAAATATTAAAAAAAACGTTTCAAGTCATTCAAAATTGTAGATTTCCTACGTCTTATTATGATGTACCATTTTGCGTTTACATTATTTGTACGAGTTGCTGGATATATATAATATGCTAGTTACACTTTTTGTCCTGTATTGCTAAAGTGGTGAAAACTGCACAAAATTTTCCAAACGGCGTTCAATTTTGACAATAACTATTAAATGTAATCGTATCAAATGTCGTATTTGAACTTATATTTAATTTTTAGTTTGTTTTTTTTCGAAAAATCCTAGTTCAAGTCCAAGTCCAAATTGATTCAAAATTAAAATGTAAACAGATAAAATTGAACTTTTCTTGCCGAGAAACTTTGACATATGGCATTTAAAATCAACAAGTGTTTATTTTCCCTTGTCTATTTTTTCCTATTTATTTATTATTTTTTCTGTATTGCACATTCTGACTTGTGAATTTCGTCTTCGTCTTTTCCTTTTTCAATCCCATCTTTGGCTTGTTGTTTGTTGTTGTTTTAAATCAATTTGCCGAGGAGGAGGAAAACAAAACAAATCAAGAATGAAGGTGTGATAGTATCACACTGCGATACGCTATACATTATTCAGTAGCAAATTACAAATTACTAGTTTTAGACATGCACAATCCACATGTGATCACTGATCATGATCATGATTCTCAATTCTCGATGCTCAATGCTCAATTCAGTGATATCATAATGACTGTTATTATGCACAAAATTCAAATTCAAGATTCAAATCCAAGTAGGCAGCCCAAACTACAAACTACAAAATACAAAATACAAAATACACACAGAGAAAATTGACGTGGATCAATTCAACATTCACAATTCAAAACTCTCAATTATTTTGTACATTCAAGATTTGAGATTCGAGATTCGACAACTTGGAATTTGGCTCTTGAGGAAAAAACAGCAAAAGCACTTAAAAGTCAAAACTCGATTTTATTCATTTTTTTCCACGTGAAGTTTTTTGATTGTCCACTATCCGTTGTCTTGTTTTGGTCCGTCCATCCTCGATTTTGCTCCTACATACTCAATTCTTAAGTCTCAAGTCTAGATTCTTGTTCCTCGTTCTTCCTCGTCAATACGAAATGGGGTAAAAAACGACAATTTAGGAGTTTACACAGATTATTACTGTATCACATGACCACGATCATTATGATTGTGATTACCTCGATCCGATGATGATGGTGATGATGGTGATGAGATGATTGAATTATCTACTTATTTTGCAGGATTAAGGATGTGTGAATTAGGGAGTGTGAAGAGTGAGTGGAAATTCTAGTGTTTAGACTTGAATGTGAATTATCTTGTTAATGTGTTTTGAGTGTTGAGTTTTGAGTGTTGAGATTTGTGCTCTCAAATGTCTTGTAATTGACGTGGTAATTGTCCTGAAATGGCTGTAAATTACTCACAGCTCACAATTCAACACTAACTATTGCTACTGTCTACTGTTGACTGTTCTGAACTTTACTGTTCTTTCTTGTGGATTGTGGACAGCTAAGCTCAACTAGGCAACAATCAACACCAAACACCAACATGAAAATATGATTGGGAAAAAAGAGAGCACAAACATGTTTTGTGTTTCATCCAAACTTGACTTTGCGACTTGAGACGCAAAGCTTGAGACTTGAGACTTGAGGAAGAGAAAAGGCAAGAGAAAAGTCAAATTAGTGAAAAAAGTGAGAAAAATGCAGAGAAAAAAGGCACATGATGTGGTTAATGCAATTTGCACCTTTTTCATTCAATGAAACCTATAATTTTCTGCCATTCTCAATTCTCAATAATTCTCAGCTCCTCTTCTTCAACTCCTTGAGCTTCAAATCCCAAATCCCAAATCTTGGAGCACAAAACTAAATTGACGAATCAAACCTCTCATTTAAAAAGCCCATCACAAATCCATTGTGACATTCTCCATTTTCCATAGCATACTTTCAAAATGCTTACTTTTGACTGAATCAATTTTTCATTTGTATAATAGGCACACATGTAAATGCAAATGCAAATGTAAAGGACAGACTTGGCTACAAAAATGGAAAATGTAGATAAAAATTATATTTGAATTTGGAATTTGGACGCCGTTTGAAATATGTTGATTATTTCTGCACCGACATTCAACACAGTTGATGGGTTTTGTCTTCTGGTATTCGTAGACAGAGATTTGAGACTCGCAATTCATAATAATTTAAACAATTCAAATGAGACCAGAAATCTTCAACTTTCAACTCAAGTAAAATTCAAGAATCAAGAATCAAGAATCAAGAATCATCAATTACCAATTAAAGATCTAGACCCTGCTCATGCTGATGCTGAACTTTGAGACGACAAGGGACAAATTTAATATTTAACATTTGGCGTGACAAATGATGAAATTAACGGTCGTTAATCTGTAGCTTTAGCTGTATCTGTATAAAATCCACAAGTGTACAAAAAATATACAAATTTCTGTGGAGAAACATGTGTTTCTCCACAGAAATAAACATGTTTATTCCGAATTCACAACAGATTCTCAACTAGTAAATCTCTGTGGTTTTTCTAATAACAAGTACAGTAACATGTAAAGTGTAATGGAATTTAATGTACCTGCAAAAACAAAAACAAAACCCATTCAGCTCTTTTGAAAATTGTAGATTGAAAACAGTCAAAGACGAAGAAGAGCTCAAAACTCAAGTGTAAAATGTAGATTTTAGATGGTAGATTTTAGATGCAAGAGACAAAGACAAAGACAGCGAAAACAGAAAACAGTCAAGTTCCACAGTTGACTGTCGACTTGCTGGTTGGAGTGAAACTAGTTCCTTCTAACACATTTTCCCTGGATTTACATCAAACCTTGTCGCTGCAAGAGACACGAGAGGGCGCTATTAATTTTGATTGTGGAATCACGATTCACATAATAATATTGCGCGTTTGACTCATTGACTCATCCTTTTTGTTTACATTTAGTCCGCGATAATATATTTCCGTTATTCATTCTTCTAATTTTAGTATATATGTAGAGCTGACGGTACAATCCATCAGGAAACTCTTCCTGCGACAGAGGTTTTAAATGAGGTAAAATTTCGAACGGCGTTGGACCCTTTCATTTTTTTCCCAATAAATATTAAAATTGTTCTCCATCTTCTTTGGATTGCATTTCATTACTGTCTACTGCACCAATTTCATTTCTTTATCGTGCAAAGGGCAAAGTTCGTGTACAAGTCACAAGTTGAAATCCCAGGAAAAACTGCATATCTGTGACATGTGACATCACAGCACAGCACAGAAAGCAGACATGTGCTCATTGTTCTTGATTCTTGACTACTTTTGTAGATTCCCGTCCCATAAATTTGCATTGCTATTTCCATTCCCATTTTCTTCCATCCTTGAGGTTTATGTCGTAGATAATTGCAACAACCTGCACATGAAAATTATTACGACCTCTTGTATGTACTATTTCATATAGGGGAACGCGGGGCAAAAAAAATCACTCCAGATTATATTTAATTGTAGTTAGTACAGTCAACATTTGAACAAGATGAGAGCATAAATCAATATTAGACCATATTTCCTCTTGGTAATATGAGTTGAAATATTTTAGAAACCCTCCCCCTTGTGTGGGCGAGGCGTTGAAAAGAGGTCTCCGAACGCTACCATACGGGGCAAAAGAAATCATGG
>JAQGBH010004566.1:0-16381 GCA_034698265.1 Sminthurinus aureus
ATCAAAAGGAACGATATGGCGGGGTCCTGGCTTAGATTTTCTCAAAACATGTTTTTTTGAGGATCTCTAATGTACATTGTACATTGTACGTTGCACATGTGTCTTTATCTATTAGCCCAGTGTTCAGTGTTCAGTGTTCACACAACATACACACGACACATTCATGCGCATACTTAAATATAAATTGTAAATTCCTCTAATGCAGACTGAACTGTTCACTCACTTTATAATTATAATCATTAGTCAGGCATTAAGCATTAGACAAGTATACTTGCTCTATGTATGCACCATGTTCAATGCAATATGTAGAATATTCAAACTTGTACATTTTAATTCATTCGCGTAACTATAAAATACACTTCTGTGTGTAAGCGTGTAATCTGTAATGTTTAAAGTATAATGTGTTTGCTGCTTGCATTTTATACATATTGTATACGTGAAACCAGTGCACTATGCAATGGCTGTTTGTTGGTTGGTGGATTCTTTTGTACCGTGGTTCGGTGCAAAAATTCTAGTTCTCTACAGATTTCCCCGTCTGGTGTCTGGTTCAATTCTCAAAATTGTAAAGTGGTTTTCATTTTCCGTATTCAATATTCATATTCAGCCAAAATATAGATACCAAAACCATGAAACACCAAACGGAACCGGATTGACCTCAAACTACTAGTGTCTTGTTCTCGGTGTAAAATTTAAAAGCGCAAATTTGAAACGAATGTCTAGGACGCTCAGGCTTTTTACTCCATATTTCATACATTGCATTGCTTATTGCACAAAACAAACTGGAGACTCGAGACTTATTTCCACTTGCAATTTTCTCAGAAATTAAGCTGAGAATTGAGCATTGCATTGCATTCCAAGATAAACAAATAACAAATAACATGCGTATTGACATGTTTCTAATTTGTTCATTTATGTTATGATACACATGGCATAAACAATCAATAACCAATAACCACAATGAAATTGAATACACATACAACATTTACATGCATGTGAAAAGTGGTCGTGTAAATAATTTTTCGGTATTCGGGTTTGTAAATTTTAAATTAGCATTTAGAATTCATAAAAACTTGATGAACTTCCTAGTTTACTAAACTGCATACTATATTGTACGTTGTACAGTATACATACAACAACAATGAGAATTCCCAATTCCAAATCACCTTTCGGTGAAATTCCAAGTAAACAAATGAAGAACAGAATACACAACTTAATAAAAATGGGCAAACCAAATAACCTGTATTATGTTATTATCATTAATCAACAATTATGAGTTATGAGAACACGGGAAATTTAGAAAGGACATGAAATGGGGAATGAAAAGAAGGAGTCGTAAGATAATTCTGAAAGTTCCAATTGGATCATGGATCATGGAACTATGTTACATTATTAATTAATTTATTGCAAATTGCAATACTCATGACTCATTAGTCATAACTCATCTACGCATGTATTGTGTACAGTGTATTATGTTGGTATGGACTAAAAACTAAAGCACTTGACTTACATTAAAAGTTATTCATTAAATGTTAATGCATTACATTTTGTCATAAAAATTAAAACCTTCAACCACCACACCACGTTCTTGGTCGCATAAATTATTTTATGAAGCTTGAATTTTATTTTACATCATTTCTTGTAAAAATCAAGTCATCAGGGCTAAATTACTACAACATGTACCATTCATCATGTATCAGGTGTCTTTATTGTCCAAATTGAATACAAATACCAAATACCAAATACTACAACGCAATACCACATCATATCATATAATAGTAATTGGTAAGTAGGAGGTGAGTTTATCATTTTTTTATGTTTCACATTTTACATATTAAATATGCTCAAGTTTTTTATGCAGGATATTGAGTATTGAGTATTGAGAATTGAGTATTGAAACTTTAAATTGGGTATTTGGAATTTAAGCGAATTTTGAAAAAACTCTATTCCATAAAAAACTAGATAATATTAGAGTATGACTACAATGGAAATGGAACATAATAATTATGGTAATTATTATGTAATAGCGCCTACCTGACTTTATTATAATGAATATATTTCCCACATGTACAGTGAACAGTGAGAAGTCTACAGCACAGGAGCACGTGGATCAAAAATCAAAACTCCAAAGTTAAGAACAACAATATACGGACTGTAGACTGCGGATCACGGACAAGTGTATTTAATAAAGGTGTTTGATAGCAGCGTTTGTCTGTACACTGTACACCATGCGTAATGTGTACACAGTTTATATCAGAATGAACATATGTACCTAATATACACATTACACATGTATGCAGTATGTAGTTAGTCAATAGTTCACTGAGAGAGAGCGAGAGAAGGTGAAATGAAGATGGAGATGGAGAAACAAAAAAGTTTGAACTATTCAGCAGGACCTTGTAATCATTATTCGTTATTCGTAGATAGATGTAAAACACATGACACATGATACAGAATAGAGAATACGGAATACGGAATAGAGATAGGTAACAAATTTGACCATTTAATATAATATAATGATCACAACTTTTCCTTATAGCCGATTATACACGTCGTAAAATTTAGTTAATCGCTCGTAAATTCAACCCAATGGACAAAAATGCAATTACCTCTTCATAAATGCTACCATCAATACAATCAGTTTACAAGTTGATTCATTCCAACTCATTACTCATTCCTCAACCCTCAATGCTCAATTCCCAATACTCAATACTCAATAGTCGGCCTGTGTAACATGCAACATAGATAAAATACAACCCCGTTTTAGCTTACATGTGCCAATGCCTACGTCAGCAGTTTGTATTTTGTATGTTGTATGCTATATATGCACAAAGCATGGATGAATGTTTCAAAAGGTGGAAAGTCCATCAACACGCGTCTAGAATCTAGAATCTAGCATAGCCAAGCATACATTTCAGCTCATATTTTCTAGTGACAATTAATATTATTTTGTATTTTGTACTGTGAATTAGCAAGTGAAAATATTATCATTATATTACAAACAGAAGACTTGATCTTCTAGATTTCGGATTTTGGATTTTGGAGCTATGAGTAAATTTCCCATTGTTTTCCATTAAAGTAATCCGTAAGTTTAGCCCGTAAATAAATACGGAGCAAAAAAAAAACAAGAAAATTACAAATTGAGATATATTATTACTGCAAACTGCAACGTATCTCAGTATTTCCGCGTGAACTAAAGGACATTGAAGAACATTTCCAAGATCCAAGCAGTGATGAGAAAAATTATCACCACTCTATTTTCCATTCTCCATACTCCATACTCCATACATTTTGTACATGTTACATATATACTCAATTCTCAAAGCAACTCACATTTGGCAAAGAGACTCTTCTTCTTCTTGGTCTTCTTTTCTATCAGAACAGAACTCTTTTTATTCACCTACTTTTCTCTGTATTTTCTCATCATCACAACCAAGTTTTACCGGAACAGTTATGTTTCTTTACTGCATATATTATACATATTATATTATGATTATACCTACAGGATTCTGATTTCACTAATATTATATTATGCACATGGTGCGTCACACAAATCTAATGTCATATGTTGTAGTTATATCACCAGTTCCAAGACATAGACACAAAACACACACACTCTTTTTGGACGACAAATATCAAATATATACATATAATTATGCGTAGGATTTGGAATGTTTCAAATCGTGTCAAGCCAAATTAATTCGTAGAACTGTAACTGTATGTGAATGCCAATGGCAGTACATCAAAAGTTACAATTCATTAACTAAACCTCCAATAAGAATGAGATTCAAAGTCAAAAATAATAATGATGAAAATGAATATGTAGCTTTAACATCAATCCACAATGCACAATATACGCTACACACATGATAGTTTTAAGTCTCAAGTCCTCAACTTTATAATTCTTATATAAAAATACATGCTCGCTGTGATATTTGCACATGCTATACTTTAGCTTTATCAAGTATGATGAAAATGAGAACGAATCCCATAATAATAATAATAGTAAACAATACTTAACGATTGAAAATTGAAATGTGTGAATGACTGTAATATGTAATAGGTAATTTTAAAATTTTGATTTTTAATTTTTCTTACCATGAGACAACTGTCCTTGATTCATGATTAAACTGAGAATCAAGATGCCGGTGAAGAATTTTGAACCAAGTGATGAATATTTGAATCGAAGAGCACGGGTAGAACTTGGACACATAAATTTCACAGATTCAGATCCACACACCGTCGACATGTTGGCATTAAAATACATATAAAATATGTATATTGTATATTTATTATCTTTATGGAAACTGAAAATATTGTTCACTGATATTTTTTTTTATATTTTCTATAATATTTCCATACACTGTTTTGAGTTTTGAGTGTGGAACTGGATGTGATAATGTATAATTAATACATGTGTATGGTGTATTATATTCCTATATTATTTTAGTTGTATAATCTTTTGGTGTAAGGGAGGAATAAAAAGAATAAAAAGAGTACAGAGAGAGAGAGAGAGACAGTCCAAGAAAGTCTAACTCTAATTAAGATATATCACTAATTACTCCCCAGTATATATAGTATTACGGACCGACAATCTTGGAAATACGGCGGCTCCAATCCATATCTGCTGCAACTTTGATAGAAGTGCTCAAGCCAACAAAAACAGCATTCCTGATCACCCGAGGTCTCGTATTCGTATTCGTCTTCTTTTTCTGTTGCTCCTGCTCCTGCCACTATTACTACTTCTTCTCCTTCTATTTCTTTGCACTCTCACTCACTCACTCACTCCAACAGCCCTTGCTGGTAGTTGTAGAGTTGGTAGTTGGTGGTTCGTATGCAATGTAGAATGTACATATATCAAGTTTACGTCTTTACGCACAACTCGGAACAGGAGAAACAGCAAACCTTAATGGAAGAACCACAAAGTACACACAATGTCGTGTACAGTGTACACTGTACACAATGTACAATGTAAAAACAATCTTGATAGAAAAGAATAGGACAAAAAATAAAACACAAAGTTGAAAAAAGGAAAAGTAATAGAGTACTAATCGTAGATATCTGTAGTAAGTTGTAGTTGTAGTACTAAGTTGTAATACAATGTAAATTGTACTGTGAAGACTGTGAGAATAAGAGAGAAACAGCAAGCCCTGTGTGCACAACACGACAGAAGAATGGAAGAATGAGGGAGAGAGAATGAGAGAGAAGTGAATCTGTCTGTCTATCTATCTATCTCTCACTACTAGTACCATACATTCTACATTCTATATTCACTCTTCACTGTTCACTCTACCTATAGTTCACTCTATTATTCTTTTTACCAATACAAAAAGCTTATCTTCCCTCTGGAATTTGGTTGGATTTTGGATAAGGCAAACACGTGAGAAAAAACATTAATTTTCCATTTTCCAGAGCATAAATTTCTTCCCTTTTTACAAATTACAAATGTAGAGTTTTGAGTTATGAGTTACGTATGTGCAGATTAAAATACACACAAGATTTTTTAAATACGGTGTATTGATATTTGTATTTGTTTTGATCCTCTATTACTACAAAATACAACAGCTATTCCTGTGTGTTATGTATGTTTGATGTATGATGGATGATGGAACGACCTGGTTGAAATCTTAGAGTAAACAATGTACACCAACCAACCAACCAAAAAAGAAGATAGAAAGATGAGCATTTAAAATCAAAGATCGAAGCAAAACTTGAATGAATGTTACTCTTGACTCTGACTCTGGTTCTTGACAGTGCGACACTTGACGTACTAATCGCTAATCGTACTACGTACTACTTGACTAATTCATTCATTCGGATTTTATAGATCCAGTTGCAAGTTGTATGAATGTAAAATGTACTGCTTACTCCTTACACACTGTACAGTACAAACTACACACAGGCAGAGATGCATGGGGAAAAACTATAAGAATATATATATCTACTATCTACCATGATATATTGTCTTGTATCAACGTAATAGTACAATATTTCTACTACCAAATTGGTAGTACCAATAACACAACACACAACACTGAACTAACAGCAACATTCCGCGCTTTACACTTGTCCCTATTTTCCCTCATAGATCATTTTCCTTTACTTACATGATATGCAATTTCCACTTTAGAAATTAGAAATATAAGAAATACATTAGTATTTTTAATATGATGCAATTTCAATTTTCAAGGAGTGTTGAAATTCCACACACACATACACAATTACAATTACTGGTTCCCGTACTGGTGCACTTGTTTTTAATCTATCTAGTATTTTGCAAAGGTAAATTGGGTGAAATTTGACCAAAGTTCCCTGTTTAACAGGTACAGATATTTTAGACGGTAAGGTGGAGCCAATCTTCACGGAAATATAGTACTTTTTATATTTTTGATTTCCATTTCTACACTTTCATACTTTCTCCCTCAACTTTCACTCTTGAACAAGACGGTGGTGATGGCGATGGTGTTAGATTTAGAATTTAGAATCCGCCCTGAGCCAACTGCGTATGTCTCGTCGTCCCATTTTCCCCGCTGACTAGTTACTAGTTTAACTGCACAAAATTAATCATAGAACAATGAAGAGGAAGAGAAGATAGGTCGATGTGTACATATACAATATGCATTATGTATTATGTACATAGAGAAGATAGACGACAGTCTGCATGTAAAATACAAATACACATACAAAAACAAGGAGTATGGTACACGCTACATATGTACAGGAACTTCATGAATAAAATGAATGAATTTCAATTAGAAAATTAGTGCAAGCTGAAATTGAACAGCGTAAAAAAGAGAATTCCATTATGAGAAGTCAACGGGCTCATTCACAATTCACAAGCCAAGCCAGGCCAGGCCAGGCTCATGAGTGGTATCAGACAGACAAGCATCTTAAGAGGGAGAGTCAACCTTGGCAATAGAGAATGATAGCACAGTCAACAACTAACTTGAAAACAGCCAAAAACTATGTATCTATACATTATACATATAATATTATTATACATTATTATGTATCACGTTTAGATGCATACATACAAAAAATGCACACGTAACACGTACATTATTTTGTAGATATTTCTGCTCACCACAGCAAAATACAACACAAGGCATCTACAATAATAATAATAATACATAATAGCAATAACAATACATTATACCTACGTCTACTTTTAAAATGGTCGGCATGCTACATGCTTATGCACAATCCACACAAGAAACCTGAACCTTATGACTTTGGGTGTGCTTACTTTCTACACGTATAATATCATCATCATATTATATAATATATAATATACATGTTTAAAGTTTAATTATTTTAACCACAGTAGGTTAATAATTGGGAGGGCGTTTAATATAACCTAGGGCTCCCAAATCTGAAATCTCAAGACTCAAAAGCTGAAAAAATGCACGTCAAATATTCGTTCGACTCATATTTCGTATTGTTGTAAATTGTAGATTGAAAGCTGAACGCTCATTTTCATATTTTTCCCTGTTCCCCTAAAAGACAAAAAGATGATTTGAATTTTGAATTTAAAAATTTTAATTATTATTTTGCACAGATAGAATCTAAAATCTAGAATCTTTTCACGTTGTGACTAAAATCTGGATCTGGATCTGAATAATCAGCACTGTACAATCTAAAATTTGTGTTCTCTGTGCATGAATCGATGGATCCTGGGCTAAGGAAAACGGGAAAAATCTTAAGCCAGAGTCATGAATCATGAATACACCAATCTACAATCTACCATCAACCTACTGCTACTGCATGAATACCTTTAAATAAAATAAATAGCTGGGGCTCAGCAAATACATTTAATGCAGATTGACGGGGTACCAAGTTTTCTCCGGATGAGACTAACGAATAACGATGAAAAAGACAGGCAACAAGGAACATATTAAAGTCAAAGACGCTGCATGAAATTACGTTTATGTTTTTTCCCCAGTATCAGTAATCAGTAGTGATATGTATATACATTGCATTGCACATTTATATTTTAGATGCATATTGCATATGATACAGTATGCAGTATGCATTGTACTGTTTCTAGTTTCTATTAAAAAGTCTGTTCTGTGTTCTGTATGACCTGTATTATTATTAACCAATGCAATGCAATAGTTACAGTAATCATTAGCCATTAACCATACATGTGCAATGTACACTCCAAATTCCAAAACATACCTACAGCCGACAACCTACAACCTACACAAAAGTGCATTTTCGTACATGCAAATCAACTGTTTTGCCCTGGTGCACAAAATTGTAAAACCTTCAAAAAAAAGAACTTATTCATATAGAATACGTGTACACATTACAGAGAGAACAGAGCACATTACACATCCAATCCAATAAATGCATGAGCGCAATGGCATCCACAATCCACATACTTTTCCCATTCAACATCCAATAAACATTCCAATTAAATATTATATGCTTATCTTAAATTAGACTGAAATACTGTTAACCGATAAAACGGGATAAGAACCCAGCAACTCGAGCCTGGTTAGAGTATTGAGTTCACATATTTATTATTATTATTATTATTATTAGTCGTTGCATGCAAAACGTACATAGGTACAAACGTGCATCAGTTGTATGTGTTACATTTTTATAATGTATTATGCCTACAGTTGTACAGTGCTCAGAGTTCGGAGTGTCTGCCTGTCTATTGTATTTTATGTTGGCTACCTCTTAGTCTCCTAATTGAAATTTTTACCGATACTTAATACTTACCACCTGGTTTCCTATGTCTGACTAAATTATAAATAATATGAGGCAAATATACAACTTACAATGCACATATTCACTGTTGATTGTTTGCTGTCGCTTGTCAAATAAACCAAGGAATTAAGGATTGTATTACATTGCATATACTACATTGCGAATACATGAATCTGATGTTTGAAGTGTGCTGTGTATCATGTATCATGCATATCACGCATGCTACATGCTATTCACCATTCACTATGCATTTTCCATTGCTGTACAAAAAAACTAAAAAAAAACTACACATATTTGAAAAAAACATTCAATACTTTGACAAAATAAATAGGAGAAACGAGACCGACCTTGGTTCGCATAAAAGGGCATTGACTAAACTAAAGCTTATGCAGCCTCACTCTTATTTCGTTGAGGTAGGCCAAGACTCAGTATGATTGAGTCTCATTCGCTCCATCAAACTGATTCGTATCATTAAAATTACCGCATTGAGCCTTTTGCTGTACACCTCGAACCTCGTACACATGCACTTATGTATATCTTAAATCAGCGCCCACACATATACACATATCAATTACGCTTCTTCCAAGAAAATTTCGTCTTACTTCACTCTTCCCTCTCAGACTGAAGACTCTTCACTCTTCAGTTTCATGTTTGCATTTTTTTATCCACAAACACACACACACAAGTTTCCTAAAAGTATTAGATATTAGATGCAATGCATAATAATATATTATATTATTCATATGAATTCATTCCTGCTATTTCATTTGAAATAATATTCATGTACAATGTGTAGACTTTCGACTGGACTGACTGTAGACTGTAGAAGTTATAATTTCACGAACGAACAACGTCCTTAAGTCGACTTTGAAAAAAAACATTATCTGTATTTTGTGTTTTATATTTTGTATAGCACATCATAATTCATAAAACTGTGGTAAATTGTAATATTCTGTGTAAAATTATGTTCCAAAACTTTTTGCATGCATCGTTCATCGTGCAGACTGTAGACAGAGAAAATTCAATAATATGTAATAACTACGCAAAAAGTGGATAGAAGCAAATAGTCTAGAATCAAGAATTCTGATATGAGATTTTGATCGAGAATAATAATAACTATTCTAATTATTGAGAATGCTTGTCTATACACATACACATTCATCGTTTATCATCTACAAGTTCTTTTTCAACTGCAAAAATTAGTCTTCAAGCACTAGAACAATACACATATGTTATTTTCAGCATAGTCTAGAGTGCATAGCTTGTTGAACGGACAAATCATTAATAGGAATTTAGTTAGAGCAGACAGTATCGAGTATTGAAATAATTACCGTTTTACGAGTCTAGTATGCAAAAGTTTAACACCACCACATTGCATGTGTATTTCATGGTTATAATCTTTTTCCTGTAATAATGGGCTTACACTTCCCAGTGTTTTTACTTTTTACCATGATAATAATAATCATAAATAATAACAGTAGCGTTAATATATTATTTAAAACTAAAATAAAATTTTAAGCATAGTCTGCACTCTGCAATAATGTAAAATAATAAAAGTTGCATGATGTTTACAGACATGCTGCACAAAGCTAGTATGTTGTATGTCATAAGTTATAAGATGTGATGCTAACCTAATACCTAATATCTCAAAGGACTAGAAACTAGAAGTTTGAACAGATATGAGAGATGAGTGGTATCCGTTTGTTTTTGTCTTCACAAGTCAAGTCAAAAGTCTGTGCAGAAGATGATAGTAGACAGTAGACTAAAAAGACAGGGAAACAACTTTTATGCACTCGATAATATACTCTGTACTCTGTACACTGTATACTCTAAATACTGTTTGCCCGTCGCGTGCATCTTTTCACGAGATAGACAGCTTTTGAAACAAAGTATAAAAGATGTAGAAAAAATATTGCAAGAGATTTGTCATTGTGAGTTGTGAGTACTTTGTACAATTACTCTTCATCCCTCTGTACATAATATTTTTTTTGGTAACCAAAATTTGGTATGTACATTTTAGCTGGTTTATATAAGATATTACAGAAAAATTATCTTAAAAGTATAATATATCTGTATGAAGAGTACATGAGGAAATCAAAAGCAATCACCTATTTATTTGTTCCCTTCAAATACCTCCTTTATTTTTGTTCACTTTACTGGGTAGTGTATATACTTAATGCTAGTATGGATAATTAGATGGAAAATGAAAACAGACAGTACAAAGCAATATTCTTCCCATGGCACTTGTCCAAGTACTATTTCTCTAAAAAAAGTATTTTGAAGCAAACCTGACAATCAGTTCAAAACCAATTCAGTTTCACGTGTGTCTTGATTCTGAACAGAAATGACTACATATCACGATACTTGAATATATAGAGTACAGAATACAGATTTCACTTTAGAGCTTTCAAAGCTTGTACAATCTACAACACATATAGGAGTTGTGTAATATTCCATTCTATCATTCAATTCAGGGAGTACGAATATATTATACCTATTATTATACAGTTTAAAATAAGTACTAAACAATAATATATTTACATGTAATGGAATGAGCGCGTATATACGGAAGAATAATTTACGCATTTACATGCCTTTAAAATCTGAAGACAAAACGTCGCACCAGTAACTTAAACCGATAAAAAATCAGCAATGATTCCTTAAAATTAATGTAAATTAAGCAGTTATGCATTTACAGTTACTTAGAACTTGGCATAATACTTTTCTGACATGTTTTTGAATCAATGAATTTTTCGAAATGATAACTACTAATTTCACATTGTTTTTTTCAAAAACAATTATTATTTATTGGATATCGAAATATTATTTAACACTTTTTCCTCTAACATAGATTGCAAAAGGAATATCACAAGATTTTTTGTAAAAATGGTATCACCAACATGAACCTTTACCAACTTACCTTTAATGTCATAGTTCGGCGCGAAGGCAAAATAAAACATGCACGTTGAAAATGGTAATGCTACATGGTAAAAATCAAAATATGTTGATAATAATAATAAATACCTACGTCAAATTAAAATGTAAGAACTCATAATATCTTAAAAGTTCATGCAAAAATCTATCGTACATTGTAAAATCCTTCTTCTAATTATAATTTATAGAAGTGTTAAAGATTACCAAAAATACACGAATAACAACATGATTTGTTTCTATTTTCTATGTATAATAATTAGTAATGAAGACATATTCAGTCAAATAATATTATTAAAATATTCTGTTCTATATAGCTATAAGTTATAAGCCCAGCAAGTAATTCTGATTGGACTCAAGAAGGTTATGAGTGTGCATTGTACATACAAATCAGTGTGGCACAACTTATGAAGAGTTACAGTTTCTTCCTGTAATCTAAAATTAATCTTGTAAGAAAATATATAAAGAGATTAGTACATCTCTCTCATGTGTACATCATGTACTTACTATTCTTGGAAGGATTCCGAAGTTGGAGTTCCATTGTCATGACTTTCCTTAAACCTTTTCAAAGTTTTTTCTTTTATTTTTGCCTGATCTAGTTTATTTCCGTTGGGCCCCTTGACTTTGACTTTTGATGATAATTTAGCCAATGGGTTCCCGTCAACTGGAATTCCAATTCCAGATCGAGACGGTCTAAGTTCTATTTTGATCTGTAACAATAAATAAGGAAACAAAAATTGGCCATGAAATATCAGCACAAAAAGGGGAAATGAATGTCAATATTTTTTGCCTAAACTAAAAATGAAAGATTATAAAACATTTTACACATAAACAAAAACATGACTTCATAATAATAATATAAAGTCTTCTACAGTGTTGAAAAAACTTACAGGTTCCACGATTCCAGGTGTTGTCGAGTTTGTACCCAGTCCAGTTCCAGCTTTCCATCCCATTTTAGCCATCATTTTGAAACCTTTGTTATCTTCTTGAATGGACCTAAAAATATAAAAATAAGGGTATACCATGAAAAACTACGCAGTAGTAAAAGTTCTATATTTAAGCTTTCATCTACATACACACTTTATATGATATTAGAAATTATTATAGCTTTTTTCTATATTATGTATTATGTTATAAATACTGTATACATCATGGTTCTACTAGTCCTTGCTCCATACAACATATATAAGACATACGCTTGGTGTATTTAGCTACAGCTTTCGCTATTATATGTACTTACTCATTGATTGAAGCTACTTGGGTCTTCTCATAAGGATTGTCTGACCCCTTGATAACTCGTCGTTCAGAAGCTCTGTCAATGTAAGTATCTGGTAATTTACTAAGAGATTCTGTTGCAGTCTTTTCCACTCCATATTTCTGTTTTAGCTTTTTAAGTTCTTGCTTCCGTATTTGTTCTTTTTTCTTCTTTGAAAGGGGCAAGCCTAAAATTGTACAAAAAATGAGAATCATAAAAATGGTGTAAAAGAAGGAGTATTCAATATATTATGCAGTCAGGTGGTTGTATGACGCAGTTTATTGTTGTGTGTACAGTGTACACATTATTATGAATACAGGTAGTACGCTATAAAAATTTGGTGTAGTTGCATTGGTCTCCTTGAAATTTCAAGTTCAAAGTCAATAGTCATTAAATTTGTCAGTTTGACTTTCCTTTTACTGCCTTGTATCTTGTTTACGTCTTTTTACAATAATGAAAAAAAAAACACAGCAAAACCGAAAAACAGTACAAAAACTTATATTGAAGCTTGAAGCTGAAACCTAATAACAAAATTACGTCTGCACTTGTATTGCTTTTTCTTTGAACTGCAATAAAGTGCAAAATCCTAGTAACCTCGTTGTTTGTTTGACAATAAACAACTAAATAATTAAATGCATCAAAGTTTCTTACCGTATACGGGTTCCTTCGTAATCGTTAAACCAGGCTCACAATGACCACATGTTAATGATCCACTATGAACATGTAGTAAAAGTGTTGTTTCACCAACCTATCATAATCAATACAAAAACGGTTAAAAACTTTTATAAGTAAGTTTTAGAATACAGGAAATTCTTCAATTCAATATTCAATATTTACTACCATATTATGGCATATTTCAATTTGCAATAAACCATTTATGTAGGTATACAAAATGAATATTATCTAATATATTTAGTATTTAGAGAGTATAAATAAACTCATGTACAGATATTCAGATTAAAATACATGCATTTGATGATGAAACTAAATCAAACTACAAATTACAAAATAGAAACGAACGACCGGCACAGACAAAATTTTCACGAGTAATTCAATGATGATGTTTGATGCATCATTTTGTTAAATAAATTTATACTAGAGTTAAATTATACCTTCAGAGAAGAACCATGAAGGACTTCATGTGATTCACTCTTGATTTTTGGTTCAGACAATCGTTTTCCATTTAAAAAAGTTCCACTTTCAGATCCTAAGTCAGTCAAAAAATACTTGTTTTCTTCACTGTTGAATGTGAATTCTGCATGATGCTACAAAAAACAGAAATTTCAAAGCATTTTACTCCAATTGCTGTTAAACATAAATTTAGCTAAAGGTTACAAATCTATTACTAGTTTACTTTAGTCATACAACGCGTATGTTTTCTTTACAAAAATTTAGGTTTGTAACGTATTTCATTTTAGGCTTTGCAAAGAAATGCTCAAAAGCTGAATTATTACATGAACAGACTTTTTGCTATTTTACAAATTATAATGTTTTAGCTTTTAGTAATAGCAACTATGAAATAATGATTAACATTTTAAAAATAAATGAATACAATTATCAAACAACTACAAAACGGCCTATGTATAGTGTATAGTTTTCGACCATTGTAAAATATGTTTTTATACCACAAAAGCACAAATCTACTACTTTAATTAATAATTATAATAGTATAATCTAAAACATAAGCATAAACGACATAATATCATAACACTTATAATGATGATGTTTATTACCTCACTAACACTGGATTCAGGTATAAGTATTGAATGCATACTTCCATCACACCCAATGCTGCCTCCCATACAGGTTACGATAAAAAGGAATCCTTTTGGTAAAGATGATAAACTCGACTCTACTATGACAGCTCTGATACATGGTATACTCATTTCACGCAAATCGGAATCCGTGGTAGTATGTGAAGTTATTGTATCACTATCACTCACAGAATCAGAATCTCCATCATCTTTTGACCCTATTGTTGAATCACTTAATTCACCATCTTCAACATCACTTAATTTTTTATTTGAATCGGGATTAAGATTTTCTGAAGCTGCAGGACTAGAAGGATTAGAACTAACAACAACCGTAGTCTTTTTGTCATCTTTACTTTTAACCTTTTTTTTCGTTTTCCGTTTTGATGATTTTTCTGCTAGTTGTGAATGGAATTCATAGGTTTGCGTTGTTGCATCATATTTGTAATACGTTTTTGTATGACCATTATAAAATAATTCTTGCACCTGAAAATCAATGATATTGTAGTTGTATTATTTAAATTGTAAAATTAAGAGAGATATGTGTAATTGTGATATTACAATTATTATGATAAAATATAATCATTAATCATTATTGAATAATGTGCCGTACATAATAAATAAAATTGAAACTCTGAACTCACCGGATCATAATAAAAACCACTGACTGTATCAAAATAAAGACCCGAGTTTTCATCAAATACATAATTTGGTATTGATTGAGTTGTAATAGTTTCCTCTGCTGCTTGCTTTACCATATTAAAAACACTTCCGGAAGTTGTCCAATCACTCTTCTCAACATTTTTTTCTGTAGTAGTAGTAGTAGAAGATGTAGAAGCTTTTTCTCCATTGCTATCTTCAACTCCAACCTCGAGTTTCTTGATCTATAAAAATGATATACATGACATAATATACATTTTACATTCAATTTTTAACAGAAGTAAACACAACTGTGTAAAAAGTGTGGCTCAGAGTTTATCTTCTAAATTCTAAAGTCTACAATGTACAACACAGGAAATATTAGAAAAGAAACTTACCCGAGCTGTTAAATTTTGAAAAAGTTGATCGTATTTAGCTAGTTTGTCATTCTGTAAATCCAACTGTAAATATGTAAAACAGATTGAATTTTAAAGTATAAACAATATACAACTACCAAAAACAAGTCCTGAGTTCATTGTAGCAATTAAAAATATAGTTAATATTTAAAACCTGAATTTGCATCATAGATATCAGTTGTTGTTGTTCTGTAAACTTTTCCCACAATGAAGTAATGTCATTAGGAGCCGGTGATTGTTGTTGATCTCCTCCTCCATTGTGATTATTGCATTCCATTTTATCTGTAAGAGAATTGTTATACTTACATTAGTAACTACCTGAAAACTTTTGAAAACTCTTAAATAAATAAATAAATAAATAAATAAATAGGTAAAAACAATACAAATAATTATTGCATAATGAAAATGTGTAGTCCGTCAAAAGATTTACCTTTGGATTCCATTGTGTTTATTACTTATGCATGTCTTCCTTTCAAATTATTTTATCTCCTTAATGTACACATAAAACACTACAACAAATGTTCTTTTATGCAAAGAGGCAGGTAGCAAGAAGTATTACAAATCCTCCGGCCTCAAAATGGATTTTAACCATCACCCTTAAATTCTCCGGGTCATTTTAGGGGGGGTTAAGTTGAAGCACTTTTCAAAATTTCCAGCTCAATTTTGAGAAAAAA
>JAQGBH010004567.1:0-16379 GCA_034698265.1 Sminthurinus aureus
GTTGACTATGCCTACCATCTTTAACGATATTCACCATAATACAACGTTATCTCGACGAACCTGGTTCATTGGGTAAACTCATTCCTCATTGCTCATTACACTGCATTACATTTTACACTTTACATTGAATTTTCTGAGCATTAGTGTTCAGCGTCCAGTTTCGCTGTTCCTGGAATAGAAAAGAAGGATGACGCAAAGTATAAATTATTATAGAGTTTTTGCTCATCTTGATGACAAAGAAGCTCAAACTGCAAACTGGTCTGCAAATTGAAATTTGAGATTTGGGACTTGAGACGTCATTGCTTTTTGCTTTTCGTACGAGAGATATTTGATGTGGATTGTGAATCCAACCTTTGTTGTTTATGGTTTATGGCTATAGGAGGAGGAGGACAGACCATAGTTTGTTAATTGTGTGGGTGCAAGTTGGTACTACACATGTCAAGTGTCTAACTATTCATGGATATTTCCAAATTTCCTCTGTGGTCTTTTATTCCATCATACCCGATTTCTGTGAATTTTTCATACGCTTTTGGCTTGCAAAAAAACATGGAGCATGATTCATGTTTAAGATTTTAGAATAGAACCAAAATATAATGGGCAAGATGCATGTAATCTGTAATGAACACTCTGTGATTCTGGATTTTGGGTTTTGGATTTCCACATCAGTCAAATATCAAATCAACCCTTGGAAATTTTTCTACTTGATTTTTGATCATATTCGAGATTCGAGTTTGGAGATTGCGGATGATTGAAGTTCTCTTGTATATATTTATTATTTATCTACAGGCTACAAAGTACAAGCCAGTGATCAGAGTATATACTATATACTCATGATCTATGATGTCATCAGTCTTCAGGTTAAACTCTTAAATTCGTTTATGTATTTTTCCAATTTCTGTACTGTGACTGAACTGGACTTTTGGGCTATTACATTTCATTTATATTTATATGAAGGATGAATCATGTAAAATGTGGTGTGTACAGCACTCGAGATACTTGACGGATGAGAGTTGAGGTGTCATGAAATGAGGCATCAAGATATCGAAAGGTGCTTGAAATCTGAATCAAAATCAAGTAGTTCATTGGTCAATTTTCACACTTAAAAATGGCAATGTTGAAAATTAAAAGTGACGGCTCTAGACTCTAGACTACAGGGACAAATGAGTTTTTATAGAGCTAAATAATCCTAGTTGAAGGTGGTATTGACCAAATTTTACATGTGTATGATTGGACGCTGAACTCTAGCTTCAAAGTAGATATATCTTGACTATGTTATATATTTTATATTGTAGTATTTTTTATTATCAGCTGTAGCTGCTGACAATTATCATTTTTATCATGTATCATTTTCTCGTGTAGAAATCGTCCACACGGGTGAACTTGAAAATTAAGCATTTTTATTTATCTCAGGCCTGCTCCTCTCGCGTCGTATACATAATACTTAATACACATATGACACATCTAAGAGCACGTGCAATAGGTAATAGGTAAATGTTTTATTTTTTTCTGGGGTTCCCCATTCAATTATACAATAAGGAGAGTTTTCTTGTTGCTTGTTGCAAAAATTGATAAAGTACATTGTACGCTGTACAGGGCAAAATAGTAATGTAGAATGTAGAATGTGTGATTAGGCTTGTAGTTTATACGAAAATGTTGTAGATGTACAATTGAATCATGGATTTAAAAATCATTAGCACTTTAGACTCGAGATTCTAGATTCTAGATTCGAGTGTCTGTCCGTTCTACATTGATAAAAAATGTAAATGTAAATGTTTCTATCTTTATCATGTATATTGTATATCGTATGATAAAGATTTTTTATCATGTACATTGTAACATCATCAGGGTTACGATTTACGCTTTACACGTGAAAAATAAATTTGATTGACCCATACTTTACGCTCTTCATAATTGAAAACTATTGATAAAGTTGATGTTGATTATTGATATTTGATTGATATACAAGTATTGAAAAAGAATCACCGTCATATTGAAAAATGAAAATTAGTGATTAATTTGAACTGTGACGAGTCAAGAGTCAAGAATGAATATAAATTAGATTTATCTATATCATCAATATCCAGTACACAGTTGACATTGTTTCACGATTCTAGATCATGTTTAACATTTAACTGTAGAATCGTCATTCTTAGCTCTTTGCACATTTCTGTGTGTACCGTGTGCACATAATTTTTAATTTTGTTATTGTTTATCCTTTACTGTTTACTGTTTACACAAAATATTAACTTTATTCCGTGTCGTAACTTGCAGACTTTAAAAGTGACAAGTTAAAAGCAACAAAAAGCGTGTACAGTGTGCACGATACTTTCAATTTTATTTTTATACATTTTTCATGTTTTATATTTTCCTTCCCTATAAATTTTCATTTTACTTCAAACTTAACACGTGAAACAGTAGCAGTATCAGCAGTCAGCAGCAACTGAGTTGAAGAAGGACAAGTGAGAGTAATTCAGTTTTTTTCGCCTTTTTACCCTTTAGTTAATTTCCAGTTAATTTGTTATAGAATCTAGAATCTACAAGCCTAAAAATTTAGAAATTACGCAAGTCACGTGTCTCAATACTCAATATAAACAATGGACAATTTGCGGTCCACCTTGTCTCAACTTTGAATTTAAATTAACAGTTCCGTCCAGTCTTTCAAAGTTCAAAGTTCAAAGTCAAGGCTTTGATTTTTGGTTGAAAAAAGATGGGATTTCCTGATTCCTGATTCCTAAAATTGTGTTATACATGTATTGTTTATTTTTGTACTGGATATAACCACAAGTGTGTTTGTATTTCGTATATTTTTGGTCTTGGTCGTCACCCATCTCGCCTGGTCATGTCATGATTTTGAAACGTGTGTATAATATAATATAAAGTTTAGAGACTGGACGTATATTAATCAGACACAAAGTACATGGTTAATCAATATTTGATGGTATTGGGTGTATAATGTGTAGTGTGTAATGTGTATGTTGTGTAATCAGTAATCGACTACAAGCCAAAAAGTATCGTATAGTCTATAGACTATAGAGTATATAATGTATAAATTGAGGAATGAGACGAACCGGTTTCGGTTTAATCGGCCTATAAAATAAGAAATACATCGTAAAACGTAAAATACGTCATATTCAATATTCAATATTCAAAACAAATGGATAGTGTAATGGATAATTTCAACAGAAATAACGTTTTTCTTTCATAAAATGTAGGGTAAAAGCAGGACAATTTTCCTGTCATCAGTGCAGCACTGTTTATTTATTTATTTACTTATTTTGTATTTATTATGACTGCTTTTTTACCACTTTCCTCGTTCTTCGTTTGTCATTTGTCATTTTGGGATGTTTTTTTCCTTTCATGAATTTTTGTAGCACACATAAACATTTTGTACATTGTACATTGCACTGTCAGCGAGATTGGTGCTTTTGGATTTTGTATTTTTGCACTACTAATGCATTCTATTCTATTCTACCTTCTACCTTATTGTGTCTGTGTGTGTGTATGTACGAGAGAGAGAGAGAGAGAGACAAATCCCAAATAAAAAATAATGACTAATGACAGGTAGACTAAAAAACAGTAGTGATATCCGTGTTTCATGTAAGCACAACACAACAAAGAATAATATAGAAAATAGAATATGTAGGATACAAAAGTATGTAGACGATAGACGACAGACGATGGAAAATGTGGCGGTGGTCTTTAAATAATAATACAAAAGATAAAAGTGCAAGTAAAAACATTACAAATTAAATTCTAGATAGATACGTATACAAATTATCTACGAGCTACGATCTACGCACAAACAAAACTGTATCCTTTCTACAATACTTTATAAATGATATAGCCTATAATCTATAATATATAATAATATATAATCTATAGTCATGACTCATGACGAATGGAATGTATTATGTACAGCAGCACATGTACCTATAACAGAAAAAGAGACCTGTAGGAAGTCTCGAGTCTCAAGTCTCAAGTAAAAAATCCATAATAAATGCACTACGTTGTCGTCTGTCTCCTGAGTGCAAAACACAAGTCGTAAGTATTGAGTATTGAGTACGATATCATGAAATACCAGTGGGTCTCATTCATCGTCCATCATTCATCATACAAAATACATGATACACAATAGAAACGCACATGCAGAAATATCACTAGTGCTTAGTGAAATTACTGGTGTTAATCTACAATTTTCTCTAAATGCACTACCATTATCCATACTCCATACTCTATACCATATTGCCCATTATACTGATACTTACATTTAGACGAAGAAGGAGAGAGTACGTTGACAGTTGACAGTAAACACTAGTCTAGTTAAATATGCATGTAGATTCTAGATTGTAGACAGATACATGTCGATTGTCGATATATTAGATATTAGATGGAAATTTGGCAAAAAACATTCATCCATTAGCTTACACTGGGATAATCAATACGGAATACGGAATACAGAACAGAATACAACTCAGAACACACAAGTGTACAGTGTACATACTACGATGATATATGAATGTAGTATGAAGCATAATGCATTATGTCTACAGTCTACATAAATTCTTTATTAGCATACTTAATTCAGTATACAGACTAAACACAAACACTCTACACTCTGCATTCTACACATTTCCTACGTTGACCTACTGACCAACAAATAAAACATTCTCTTTCAATTTCTATATTCTATATTCTATATTCTATATATAGCTCATCCACTACGCTACTGTGTTGTGTGTTGTGTTGTGTGCTTCGTATATGTAGATAATAAATATACCACACACAAAAAACACAAACAACCAGATATACAGAATGAAATGGAATGGAATTGATTGCGCTCAACAATTATTTGAGACAAATGAAAGTCCATTTCTATGTAAAGTTGTAAAGTTGTACATTGTTTTTTTGTCAATGTTTTAACCATTTTTCTATGCGGTCCACTTGAAATGACGCGAGTGTTGGTTTTTGGTTTGTTTACCAATTCTGCTCGTACTATAGATTATAGATACGATTTATGTGCTGATTTGTTTGGTAGAATGTGGTTGTAGAGACTAGAGACGCGATTGTTTCCTCATTTTTTGCTCCATGCTCAAAGACTGTGTATTGAGATTTTGGATTTTAGATTTCAGATTCTGCTGAATCAGGATTTTACCAGCGATTGCAGCCTGTACTAACTGCTCTTTACATTTTAAATAGTATACAACATGTATAACTGGATTTCAAATAGGCAAAATGAATAGAAAAGTATTTACTTGATTTTCTTTTCGTTTACTATTATTACATGAATATTGCATCAAAATGTACGTTTAAAGGTACCCAGAAAGTATACATTCATTCATTAGTTATTAGTTTGTTCTCCGAAATTATTGACCGTCATCCGTTTTACTGAACTGCAAAACTGTACACTGTACATTGTACAGAGTAAAGAGAAAGGAAAGAAAATGGACTACTTAATTTTAATACTTGTGTATTAGAAAATCATTAGGTTTTACTGATTTTCTCTGTATTGTGACTTTCTCTGGTTTGAAATTTCCACGAAACGGGGAACGGGAAAGTCACACAACCCACTGCTTCTGATTACTTTTCCTTTTATTCCGTTTGTACAGTATACATTATGCACGTATACCTTCTAACTACAATCACACATTTATAATGTATATGCTACAGCTTGCAACTCGCGTGTCTGAAACTTTTGCGAATAGGCGGAAACGGAACGCGTGCATGTTGATTGTAGACTGTGGACGTTGACATTCCATTTCGCACAAACACCATGTAGACGAGACATGGCCAATGGAATATAGCAAATAGAAAGGAAAAGTTGTTTTGTCAAGTACAGGGGTCATTTGTGTATTGTGTGAGTGTGTTTGCTGATATGTACGTTCCAATTGTTCCGATTTCGCATGTCAGTAAATATCTAGTAAATCTAGCCAATTCAAACATTGTGTACTTCATACAATTCATACTGTATGTTCTCCAGTATAGAGTCTCGACCATGGTTTGAGAAATGAGAAAGTCTTTTACTTTCCGGTTATTTTTTTCTAGTTGGAATTCCTGCGTGGTATTTCCATTTTTACGAGTTTCTTATTCTAAATTATACATGTAGATTTCGTATGTACACAACCAAAAAGTGAGCACTAAAGTCTAAAGAGTATCAGAATTAAGTACGGGGTTCATAATTCATAACGAGAGGAAAAATTAATAATGTATGGAGCATAAACCACGTATGTTTTTATAGTTCAGTTGACAGTGGGGAAGTTTTCAAAGGTACATTCACCTTTTGCACAGGGGAATTTTCTTGTTGAGATTTCTTGAAATGTCTTATGATTTGTCAAGATAAAATATAAAAAAGGTTATAATTTAGAATTGCACAGACACACGAAACACAAAACCTTGGAATTTAGACTACAGTCATGTAAAATGTAGAGTATTGATTTTATTTACAAAATGTCAAGGGTGTGGGGGTGTTTTTTTCTTGTATTGGATTTTGAATATTGAACAGCTTTTTATGTGTACTATAATTTTTCGTTTTTTATGTTTTTCAGACATTAACTTAATTGAAGAGACTGAATTGCCAAGATGGAACTCAAGAATCTAGTCAAAAGGAAGAGTGGTATCTTCAATAATAAACAGAACCAGAATCAGAATCAGAGACAGAGTAATAGACATAACATGAGATTCACACTCGTCGGCCTAATTGCTGTCACACTCCTTCTCACCTTCTCCAATGTTGATCAGAGTGAGGGTTACTCCGGTGGAGCTCCCACATCCACTTCCATCTGCACCTCGATGACCCCGGGTCATTCAGGAGAACCTAAAACTAGTCCATCTCCCTATGTAATTACAGTGGACAAGACGACGGTAGCTGGCGGGGAGACGGTTCAAGTCACACTGGCATCACAAGAACCCTCAGGTCGTCCATTTAAAGGCTTTTTGGCTCTGGGACGGAAGGAAAATTATAAAACGGAGAAAGGACTTCATGGGAAATTTTTGTCTGAAGTTCAATCTAGTTCAAGTTCACCATCATTTGCCCGAATCAGCAGTTGTTCCGAAATCTCTCAATCCTCAGCAACCCATAATGATGCGAGGGAGAAAAGAAAAGTTAGTCTCAATTGGCAAGCTCCAAATGAAGATGGAAAATTTGTCGTTGTGTAAGTCACAAAAAAGTCATAAAAATTCTTTTCATTTGTTCTAAATTCTATAAATTCTATAAATTAAAAATTAAAAAATGAGATAATAATAATATATTATTTAAATCTACAGCGCAACATTTGTGGAGGATTATTCAAATTTTTGGGTTGAGCAACCGTCTCAAGTTATAACTGTGAAAAGATCTGCAAATTTCCAAGAAAATACTACACCAAAAGCACCACGAGCGGTGAGTTTTATTATTTATTATTATTATTTTATAAAATATCTCTATGATTTTCGTCAGTGTTAGTTTCTTAATTATAAATTCAAATACTAATTTTGATTTTTTCATCTGTTTAGACGGCGTCACCCGAAGTTCAAGAAAGGTTAAAGACAGTTTACGAAGGATGTGGTGATTCAGATCATGCACTTGCAAAGGGATGTTTTGGTTTACCCAGTGGATGTGTTCAAGGCGGTCAAAATTGTGACATGTTAGTCACCTATCGTCCGGATGGACAGAATGGATTTAGATTTGAATTGATCGGCAGAGAAGATACACCAGCATCAAATTCCTATGTCGCGTTTGGATTGTCCAAAGATTCTTCCATGGTATAAAATTAAAAATTATAATAATATGATTTTTACTTAGGATTATTTTTGATTATTCATATTTCATCATTTTGGTGTATCAATTATTTGATCTCTTTTTCGTATTTGGTATTTCTAATGATTTTTATGATGTAAATTTTAGGGTGATGACACAGTTTTTGGTTGCCGAAAGGATGGAAATAGTATTATTGTCGGAGAATATTATAATACACCCCAAAAAGTAGCTGAAGGTGTCACACGATCTGTAAGTTTAGAATTGAAAGTTGAGAGCAAAGTTATTTTAAAGAATAATAATAATTAATGCATTTATGAATTATATTTTATCCATGATTTTTAAAAGATTTGAACGTGGCAATATTATGATATTTAAAATTATAATTTTTACTTTTATAGGGAATAATTGTAAATCAACAAGGCGAGTACGTCGATGGTTACCTCAGTTGTAGTTTTAATGTGAAACCTCCAAGCAATATTGTTGACGTACCTGACAAAACCAGTACCTTTGATCTCGCCAACGATCGATTCAACGTTTTACTAGCCAGAGGAACCAACTCAGCCAAAGGTAATTAAAAATTATTATAATATTAGTATTAGTTTTTTGCAGTTAAAAATGTAGGCAAGAGAAGAGTGAATCAAATGTCTAATTTTTTATTTTTTGTTATTTCTTGTCATATTTAGATTATTTGGGTAAACATCCAAATGTGAAAGATCGTGATGTGGCTCCACAAGCAGTAAAATTAAGCGACGTGAATATTTTGGAATCAAAGTCACCAATTTTAGTTGAACTTCATGGAGCATTTATGATCATGGCTTGGCTTCTCTGTGCCTCTTCTGGAATGTTCACTGCTCGATATTATAAACAAACTCATACCACCTCTAAACCTTGTGGAGTTGCCTTCTGGTTTGCTGTAAGTCATTTACAATATATTATAGGAATTTAAATTTACAAATATTAAAACACAGATGGAAAATAGAAAGTATAGCATCAAGAATTATTAATTAATTATTATTATAATTTTATACCTTATACAACAGTTTCATCGTTTCTGTATGGCCCTCACAATCCTCCTCAGTCTTACAGCCTCAGTTCTTATCTTTGTTGCAAATGATTGGACTTACACTCATAATCCTACCGGTGCAACAGCTGAGACGTATCATCCAATTCTTGGAATAATCCTCACATGTTTAGCTGTTCTTCAGGTTCTCATTGCATTTTGTCGTCCTAGTCCAACAGCTAGAAGTCGATGGGCTTTCAACTGGTTTCATTGGACAGTTGGAAATGCTGCACACATCATTGGAAGTAAGTTTTAAACTGTTTTATTCAACATTCAATATTTAAATTTTAAATATAATTTCTTTCGTGCTTCTGGGTTCAAAAACAGCTCGTAAAAAAGATAAAAAAAGATAAAAATAACTAATAAAAATAAATGAAATGGTATCTTTTTTGTTTTTTAGTTGCCTGCATCTTTTTGGCTAATGATCTGAGCAAATCAAATCTTCAGGGTCAGTCAAGATATTGGGGAGTTTTGACAGGCTTTGTTGTTTTTCATATTTGTCTTCACATTCTCATGTCGGTGAGTGACCGTAACAGTTTTCAAATAATCTAATGCATAAAATCATTAAAAATTGGAGTTTTGTAAAAATAAAATAAACGTTTTTTATGATTCATGACTGTCTTTTTGTGTCTCTTTAGTTTCACACATTGAAAGCAGACAAAAAGATGGAGATTCAAAATAAAAAACGTGCCGTCCTTCCAGGACCCATGAAACTCAGTGGTCTGGATGCGGAAGCACCGGTAATTCTTTCATAAAAATGTTCATCATTCAACCTCAATACTCGATATAATTTTTTTTGTGATATTTAAAATTTCATATAAATTAAATGTCTTGTGTCTATTAATATTTTACAGGGAACTGGGTTCCGGACTGCCATACTCACAGTGTATATTCTCGGAGCAGCTGTAACTGCATCCTTACTCGTCTTTTTCGTTGTTGATAGTTTAGAAAATACAAGTGCAGAACTATAGTGTGCTTTCATTTTTTTATCATAATCATACCGCATAAAAACTAACTATATAATTTTTATAACAGTTACTGTATTTTTTAGTCACATGTATTGTTTTGTGCTTTGTGTTTTGTATTTTGTACATATTATTACAGTATATTACATCATGCTACTTAAAACTATATAATAATTAATAATACATATGTAATATGTCGTATATATTTATAATGTATAGGTAGGTATGTTAATTGATTAGCATTTAACATGCATACGAATAGATATTTATATCACTCTTGACTCTTGAAACTCGCGAGGAAGAGAGTGACCTTTTTTTCTTTTTTCAATTAACCTTCAAGATTCAAGTACTTACTGTTCATTTTCTTTCCATTTAAGTTCAGATATTCAGCTGTGCCTATATATATTATGTTTGTGTGTATGCTACAGCAGAAATTGCAAAAAAATATTGTAAAATGAGAGGAACTACAGTACAAGATTATAACAATCAGTATAGAGTCTAGAGTATAGAATATTACACAAAATGTTACAAAAACAAATACATATCTTGATAAAATAATTGAAACAGCCAAGTAGTTTTATACAAGATTTTAAGATTTGCCATATGTATAAAAACTATACTATAAATACGCATATGTACATAAATCCATAGTTATTATCAATTATCACAGGATACCGATAACCGCGATAGCTTTAGCCTGTTTTCTGTATTAATAATTATTAAGTTGTGCTTGTAAAACACTTTGAAAGTTGAAAATTAGTTGTACTATGAAAAAAGTATAGATCTACGTTGTACGTGTTGTAGGGATTATGGATGGATACCGCAAATGTGTATTATTTATGCTAATATTTTGTAAACAAGATTTTTCTCGAGATTTCAGACTCGAGATTCTCGAGACTGCTGGCAGATTGATAAAATATCTATATACATTATAAATACTGGCAGAAAATATTTAGTAACTTTTGTATAGTTACTGAACATTGTGAACTGTGAATACTTTTGCTTGGAAACTACTTATTTTTAACTGTACTAATAAAAATGTACGTTTCCGTCCTTCATATTTAATATTTTATACAAAATGAATGTTGTATTACCAATTATTATCAAAAATCAAGAGTTATTATTATCATGTGTATTTTAATGAAAGACGTTTTTTGAAATTGAATTTGTGAATTTTTAATCATTTTACATGTATTTTAGTCGTGTGATATGCAATATGCAGTACCAAGAATTTTATTTATGTAATCTTCGAGTGCTTAAGCGTAAAATATATCATTATTATTATTGTATGAGAAATGAGAATAGATCTACTTAAAAAACCAGGTGTCATAAGTTATAATTAAGCATACAATAATGTACATCAAGTATGTACTTAATGAATTGAATTACAAAGTAAATAAAGAAAAAAAAGCTGATGTCTTGACAAAGGAACAAAAAAAAACAGCCGAGTCTTGTTTTCTCTTATTGACTTTCTCGCATTTTCGATCAAACAACCGTTCACCCCTTGCCACTTTCCTTTTGTTTCCGCGTACATGCATTTTTATTCATTTGTCTGTTGGCTGTTGAATCAATTTAAAATCGATATGTGTAGAATATTTTGTACTTTCATTCAACAACAGTCTACGGTCTACAATTTACACACGTTTTAGAAAACCTTCACAGTTTGCATTTTTTTACACAATTTTATCCAATTATTATTAAAAAAGTTTAAAAATGTCTCATACATTCTACAATAGTTTGTGGGCTGAAGCACAGCAGGAGTTTCGTTCCTTAATTTCAGAGGAGAAGAAAATTCTTCCAGGTGTGGAGCAAGCGGATCGTTTCAAATTATTTGAATTCCTCTCCGACTTGTACATAAAATACATTTCCGTGTTTAAAAAAATGGATACAGTTTATGATCAAGTGGTTCATCCTCAAAAACGACCCCTAGTTCGGAAACTATTGGATTTGTCAATCGTTCGTCTTTTAGAGCTTCGTCAAGTATTTGTGGACACGGAACTTTCGGAATTTTTCTATTTTGACTATTTTATCCAGTGGATGCAATGGATTCCATTCTTGGACTTGGAAATTGAGACTCCAAAATATTATTATCATGAGCGTGGGTCAGAATTTGCACTGAGAGAAAAATGGCTGGAGGATGAATGTTCCAGGAAATTGAGGGAGGAGGAGGAAGCGGAATCCGCCCTTAAAATTTCAGAAGAAGGAGCTGGAACGGCCGGTGGATTTTTGTCAGAATTTGACGAGGATAGAGAAATGGCTCTAGGATCTGGAACTGGATCTGGATCAGGAATGTTGACGTATGAAAAGGCAATTCTTGTTATCCAAACTGCAGAGAGGGCGAGACAAGGACGAGCGAGATATGAAATGGCCAAATATATTTTTGAGGAGGAAGAAAGATCCAAAAACCGAAAGAAAAGACAAAGACAACAAATCATGGAGCCGGATCAGGCTGCTATTATAATTCAAGTAAAATTTTAATCATTTTTTTGTTCTAATATTATGTACAGAAAATTATCCAGAATCTAGAAAATAGAAAATCTAGAATGCAGAAATATAATGAAAAGTTGAAATACTTTTTAATTTCGTTTAATATAATTTTTCTAGAGACTTGTACGTCGATTTGTGGCCTATCGCTTCGTCCAGCGGCGTCGAAATGAGGAACTTGAATTTCTTGGCCTTGCTCAAGGCAACCCAAACAATTTGAAATCACCGATCGGTCAACTTGTCCAAAAATCACGGCAGTATAAAATTAAAATTGAGTCTCATGCTGAAAGTCGACGACAACTCCAGCGTCGTTTCCAAGCAAATTTCTTGGACTCTGAACACATAATTGATTCTCGTCTTCGTCTTCTTGAAGCCGCTCAAATGCAAGAGGCGATGAAATCCCAATTGAGAGAATGGATTCTTGCTGTCAAGGAAAAAACGGGGAAATTACCAGATATTCCAAAGTCGGAATTTGGCGGGATGAAATTCCTCCTCTCGCTTCAAAAAAGTATGGATGACTTTTCGGAAAAGGGGGAAGGACGTGGCCTTGGAGCTCCTTCAGTCATATCAAAATTATCCAAAAAAGGGGATAAAAGTGAAGCTGGAGGTGAAAGTCAAATGGGTGGGAAGAAGAAGAAGAAAACCAGTGCAGGTAAAGACAAGGACAAAGACAAGGGGAAGAAAAAAGGAAAGGGCGGGAAAAGTAAAGGAGCTTCGGGTGCAGGTGGAGAAAACCGATCCACTGACAGTGGATTCCTGGAGCAGCCTGTCTTCCTAGAACAAATGATTGATGCAAATATTGACTACAATTCCAATTGGCGACATCGAGATGAAGGTCACAATCCTCATCAAAGTCACGAGGATGACCTCATAATTTACAGTAAGCGAGAAATCCTTGCTCATGAGATCCGGATGCAGGTGGATGTGATGATGAAGGCGGAGCTAACTCTGCTCCGAGACGCCCTCCAGCGGAAAAAAGGGAAGAAGGCTAAAAAGGGCAAAAAATCGGGTAAGAGTGGTCGTGGTAGTAAAAAGAAGGGCAAGAAGAAAAAGAAAGGAAAGGATTTAACTCCAGATCGAACTCTGGAATCGCTCTACACGGAACTCGTGTTCAATGGAGTGATTCGAAAATATCCAAAAGTTCAATTTGAGGATCTTTATGGAGAAAGTAGTTTGGTCAATGGGACTGTTAGACGTTACAATACAACTCCGGCCCTTAGACGGGCTCAATCAGTGACTGGGGCGGATAGTGGAATTGAAACTGGGATGGAAACGGACACTTCTGTTGGTCCAGTGGATGAAGAAATGGATGGAATGCCAAAGTCCAAAAATTTTCCCACCAACCCAAATCCAGCCCCTTCGTTTGGCGACATTAAGAGGGCGATGAAGGAAATTTGTGTACTGCCTGTCGGCTCACTCACAGTCCACCAGATGGCGCCCTTCACTAAATCTCTCCTTTTAACTGGACCAGAAGGCTCTGGGAAGAAAAGTCTCCTCTATGCCGTTTGTACAGAACTTGGAGCCACCCTCTTTGACCTCACCCCGTCAAACATTGCTGGGAAATATCCAGGAAAACCGGGATTAAACATGTTGATGCATCTCATTGCAAAAGTTGGCCGACTTGCTCAGCCCACCGTCTACTTTATTGATGAAGCGGAAAAGACGTTTCAAAAACGAGTCCCAAAGACGGATAAGACGGAACCCAAACGATTGAAGAAACATTTGACCAAATTTATCAAAACCATCGGACCAGATGATCAAATGATCATGATTTCCCTCTCATCCGAACCCTGGCAAATCCCGGTCAAACTACTCAAAAAGGATTTCCAAAAAATCCTATACATTCCAAAACCAAGTCATGGCGATCGGATCATCATGTGGAGGTAAATAACTAACTTTAAATTAGTTGTGACTCTTTGTCCTCCATTTATTAATTCTAAAAAAATATAAATGATAATACAAACATTAATAGCATGTCGTTTTGAAGTAGATAGGGAAAATAGAATGGATAAATATATTATAATGTAATAATTAATATTTAAATACCTTCAAGTCTAATACATTTGAGCATTTTGTTGGATTCAAATTGCAATGGTTCTCCATCCTCAATAATATGGCACCCAGTCTGCATAAAAATTGCATGTTTCTGTTGTGGAGTAATGCGGAGCCAGTGCATATGGTCTTGAATCTGTGCACAATAATAATAAAATACAAGTTACATAATACATAATAAATAATAATACTTTTCTGCATATTGCTGATGTTGCATAATATATTAAGGGGGAACCAGTACGGCATTGTAAGCGTTTCTGTAAGGAACATTGTAAAAATGTTGATTTTTTGTGATCTTCACTATAGCAACAATGACAAATTTCCTTACAATAAAAAGTACAAAACTTACAATGCTCGTCTGGTGTGCGCCTATTATATTTACATCAAATTATTATATTCATTTAAATTTAATAGTATATTAAATGTATAATATATAAATGTATTCTTACTCCAAAATAAATTGCAATTTTTTTCAATGGAACAATAAGACGAGGCATTGCTCCTCTATTCCCTTGTATCCTTTCTCTTAATCTATATTCTAAATGATGCCTGTCATATGTAGTGTTCGTTTCAATGCAATGTGAAATGATAGGCAATACAAAGTGTATTTGGATTAAAATTTTAAATTCCTTTCTCTCGTTTTTATTTAGTCGTAAAATACACGGTGTGCCATTTCGAAAATGATCATGTATATTATTAAACAGCACTCGAGTCCTATGTAATAAGTTATCTCGTGTTGTTGCACTTGCCATTGTTAAATTTAAATGCAAAATACAACAATTACAAAAATATAAATTAAATATTTTTCTTTCTTTCTTTTTTCAATGCACAAAAAAATATACACACACAATAAAATGACTTCTCTACTTGTCAAATGTCTTCTCCACACTAAAATTTAAATGATAAAAAAAACAAAAAGAATCGAAAAAAAAATCCAATCATAGAAAATAATACGTATATGCTTCGTATTTTATGTTGGCATTTCTCAACTGCCAGCTCATTCATTCAACTGCCACCACAGCTTATCACAAATAGTCCCAGAGAATAAAAAATATTTTTTCTACAACTACTTACTTAACTAAAGTAAAAACAAAGTGAAATATAGTTAATTATCAATATTTATATAATCAACTTCTCGGATCTCTCATCAAATATGGGTAAGTATATATTTACATGTATTATTTATATTCATTGGTCTTTATTTAGTTATAGTGGAAAAATTGTGTGCTGTGTGCTGTGTACATGTATATTATATTATGTATTATGTATTATTTATGATTTATAATTGTTTTAAAATATTTATAGCAAATCAAGTATACAGAGATGGAAAGTCAATGGTGGAACTTGAAGCAATGTCAGAAGAAGATTTGCTTAATTATTTCAATTTAAATTATTCAGACTGGAAGAAAGATGTGAAGCGAGCAGCAGCATTGAGAGGGACAACTGTAAAGGAAGTCATTTTGGGAGAACTAGTAGAAATGAATGCTGAAGTGCATAATGCACCTACACATCCTCCTCAACCAGTTTCAATCCAAATTCCAGTACCACCTCCACAGCAGCAGCAGCAACAAGCAACAACTTCCAAAAAGAATAGAAAATCTGAATCAAAATCCAAAGAAGATTCATCAAAGGCTGGAATCCTGCATGTTTAAATATTTTTCATAACTAAGAAAGAGTCTACTGTGACAGGACTGCAGTTAAATTCCCTATGCTGCAATATTTGCATTAAAAGTTAATGTAATGTCCATGTTCATTTACAGTATTATAATTTTGTACATCCTTTCTCTTATATTATTTCAATCCATAATATATAAATATTATTGATTCATGTTGTAATCTTTTAATTCAAAATATGTAAACAAATAATATTATACATCTACATTGTACATTGTAAAAAAATTGAAATTATATTTCTATAATTATTCCTTTGATTCCTGTATAAAACTATTGAAAACATGTCTTTCTGCTTGTTAATAAAAATTCATTTAAAATTTATTTTTAACTAGTATGTATACAAATGTTTTATTTCTTTGGTGTTTTCTTAAAAAAGACCATAACATTATAATTTATAGCGTTTAAATGTTGA
>JAQGBH010004568.1:0-16378 GCA_034698265.1 Sminthurinus aureus
TATTGTAACTTATGGCTTTGAATTCAGTCCCTTATAAAATTAATGGAATTAAATGAAATCACTTCCTGATCACTGATTTTGCTAAACTACAGTCGACACTCTACTCTCTACACACTATGCACTACATATAGATAATCAGTAATCGGTATTCCACGATGTATGCCTACTGCAAGCTACAGTCTGAAACAGATATTACGTACTATCAATAATAACAGTAATAAACAATAAATATAAATAGATTTTGTATACATATCAACAAATTTTGCATGGAGTAGTAAAAAAATTAAAGGGTTGAGAATACTGCTATACAAATTAAATATTACAATAATATAATGTACCTTTTGGTTCATCTACAATCTACAATCTACATAAACGACATTCGCGTATTTCCCATGTATATAAGTATACTTATTTAGGGATAATAATATATTATTATTATATAATATGTACATGTATAATACAGACAAAAGTTGCGAATCATAAACTTAGCACTGGGTTCTGGGTTAATCTAACCATCACAGAATATTTTTCGAACAATATATAAAATTATATTATTATTTATTATTGTATATAGTTTACATAGGGCGCTCTTTTCCTTCAGTAGTAATTGCTACCAGTTATTATTAGTATTATGTATTATTACTCTGATATAGTCTCATTTTTATCAAAATGAGAAAATATTTTTGCTTATGCTCAATATTCAATACTCAATACTTTTGTTAGTATTTTAGTTATTAGTAAAAAGTGTAAAGTATAAATTAAACATAATAATATTATAGTAAATAATGCAGTATTATTAAGTAAGTCTTCATTTACATATACAAAGATCTTCCAGTTCCTTTGAAATTTACACATTTGACATATTTGACATGAACTTTTGTGTTATGTGTGGGTCAGACCTCACTTTATGTTGGTGAGTGGTGAGTCGAGACGTCCTACGATCGACTCAACTTCAAATTATATTACTCACTCCCAAGTCCCTAGTTATCAAATTAAATGCTGCTTATGACCCACATATGAATCCATGTCCACTGACAAGGAATTATAGCAGTCCAGAGTCCAGCCCACATAAGGAACACCAAGTAGTTCATATTTATCATTCGGCCAATATCTTAACACTGGCTTCTGTTCTGGAACCTGAGAAATAAGAAATATAGACATGATTAGAAATTTGCACTTTACTCTTTTTTGCTCCATGGGCTAAATGTTTTACTTGTTTAAAAAGTATCTTTAACTTTGATACTTCATTCTTGATTCTTGATTCTTACCTGATGAACAGAGTCGAAATAAGCAAAGAGGACGCACGCTGTGTAAGATGCGATGAAAATTAGGACGTGCCAAAATGCATGGAGGTAGGGGAAATTTAAAGTGAGAAGAGTTTCACAAAATATCTTGTCATTGACCCAACAGGCTACAGCCAGTAGCCAAATAGCCCCACATCTTGTACCGAGACGTAGGACCTTATGATTTGTACATCTGTATCAATCACAAATCACAATCATCAAAATATCCATATAATATTTTCACATTTAAAATTTCAGTCACACTCTTAATTCGTAATTTCGTAATTTGTAAATGAATATAAGATTAAAATAATTCAAAAAAAAAATCCTACCTGTTTAATTCAGAAATCATAAGTGTTAATGCAGGAACACCAAGGGTCATGAGAGCAAATGCATTGAAAGCTGGTTGAACGAGAGCCAAGCCAGAGCTGACGAGTGCAAGGCCACAGATGAGCGCTTGAAAAACGGATCTTTTTTTCTCAAAGAACTTGGGCAGTTTGTCATTTGGATACCACAGGGCAAATGCAGCTGCAACAACCCACAGGATTGCTAATTCGTCCAAAAGTTGTCCTAATAAACTAAGTGTGGAGTGGTAGTACGCACTGCATAGTCCAACCTATATAAAAAACACGGGTATTTAGTATATTTAGTATTTAGTATAGCATTGATCTTTGATCCTTGATTCTTGGTTTAATTATTTTCATTCATTAATTATACAAATGGTAGCATATAATATGAATGTCAATTAAAAGTTGAATGATAATAATAATTATTACAAGTATGAGCATGCCCCAGATGACATGGATTCCTTTATTAAATCGACGTCCATATGGACCAAACAGCCACATGAGCAGTGGAGGTAGGAACAGGAATATGGCATTGCTCACTGTATTTACAAATTCTGCGATGAATGGTGAATGGCTATAATTTGCCTCGCACCTGAAAATTCACAGGATTCAAGTGATTTATTTTGGAAAAATGTTGAAAAAAACAGTTTTTATACAATAAATACATTTAAACAAAACTTAATTGGGTATTTAGTTATTAATAATAATTATAATTAACGTTCAAAGGCTAAAATTTTTCTTTACCAGTCCACTGGCGAACTTCCTCGTTTTAACATCTTCCTCAATGAGATTTAATTCTTTCTACTTTGTACTCTTGTCTTTTGGCTTTAAGCTTTTTGTCTTACTAATTATTGATTATTGATGAGTGATTCTTATTGTCTGTGTTGCTTGTTCAACTTGATTGTCGATTTTGGATTTTCGATTGTCAAAATCATGTATCAATGTATTTCTTAATTTCAATTTCAAGTTTTTCAACATCAGTTTTGCATTTTCGTTTCCTCTGGCTTTATACTTTGGACTTTGGAATCCTATAAAAAAACAGAAAATAAGTTATGATTAATATTTTTTATGATAAATGATAAATGTACAAAAAATACACGGTGAGATTTTGTTTGCATTTTTGTCTTCCTGTCATTTTAAATTTTGAAGACGGTGTAAATTTTGAAAAGAATTAAAATGTACGCAAGTTTTTTTATATGTTATATGGAATTCTGATGTCTATATTATATTAGTATGCAGAATACAGAATACACAAGTTTAAACATCCGAGTAGAGTTTTTCACTCTGAATGCTGAAAGCGGAATCCTGAATACAAAACTTTTTGTGACAACTATTGCTTAATTTGATAGACTGACAGGAAATTTGTTTTTGCGCTTTGAAAACGTCTATCTCCCAAATTCAGGTAGCAAAGAAAAGTAGGTAGACAGACGACAAAAGACACTAGACACTAGACACTAGACAGGAGACGGAAGGCAGAGGTATTAGATTATTAAAAGAGCTCATAATACATAATATGCCTGTGCTTTATGAAAAGTTTGTACCAAAGTTGCTGCATTGTACAAAACTCAGGACACAAAACACAGTAGAAAAGGAAGCCCTACAAGAAAAATTTGAGATGAAGCTGGGACGACAAAAGCAGATTTACTTAGTTGTACATTCTACATTCTACAATCTACACATTTCCTTTACATTGTGTATTGTGTAACTAGTTGTGTCTTATATCTTTTATATACTGCAAGTATATCCAGGAGCATAATACACATTTATATTATTATATTATATTAAATGACAAACACTAGTATCTAGTATATTATACATTATGTAAAGTACAATCACGGGTGACTACTGCAAAATCCTTGAATTATGTACCATATTATGCAGTGAAAATATAATGGAAGACTCAAACTACAAACTATACAAACTGCCGAACAACATTTTACTTTTCATTCCTCTTTTTATTATTCCCTTTGTATTCTTTGTACCTTGTACTTTGTATGCATCTGTCTTTAGTCTATACTCTATATAGTAGTCCTGATGATGAGGAGGATGTAATCAAGATTCAGATTGTTGACTTAAGTTTCCATTTCTAGTTTCTATTTTCTATCCAAATGTTGAATGTAAATGGTAAATGAATAACCTTTCTAAACACAAGGACACGGAATACGGAATACGGATTTTTTAATAATTTTGACATGACATAGTGAGGATCAAAAGCAAAAAATAAAAGTAGTGGAAAAACTAACTTGAAACTTTCACAGTCTATTTTACGAGAGAAAGTACAGAAAACTGTATCTGCATCTGCATATGAAATGTAAATTCTCAGTTCAGAAGAACTAATGAGAGGGAAAAATCTGTGCCTAAAGTTACTCCTGAATTTTAAGTACACATCTCGCTTTTGCCTTCGGAATCAGATGAAAAAGGAAAACAATTCTTTGGCTTATATTTTACAAGTTTAGGACAAATGATGTTTTATTGGCCATGTAGAAAAAAAAGAAGGAAATGGAGAATATCTGCAATCTGTAATTTATAGCAGGAAAATAAACTGATGAAAACACCATTCTCTGTTCTCTGTGTTACAAAAAGGTAAACAGTAAACAAGATACGTAATATTGAGTATTGATCTGTATTGAGTAGAATAAAAAGTAAAAGTACATGTCAAATATAAAATATACATAATAAATGATAAATGTACAATACGGAATATACAATATTCTTTTATCTTTGTACTTTTTTATCATGTGTAAAGAGTAAAGAGTTGACTTGATCATCCAAGATTCAAATACTATTTACTAAATGAGACCAGAGACAAGAGAAAATAACATGAACAAAAATCAGAGTGCACAGTTTATTGTTTTTCTTATCAGTTATCAGCTGTCAGTTATCAGTTATCAGTATTTTTGATGAATATTACTTGAGATATCGTTTTTACACTTTACACAAGTAGAAACGAGCAAGAAAATTATTGGAAATTGGAAATTGGATGTTAAAGGAATATCATTTTTAAATTAATCCAAGGTAGTGCTTTTCCATGTTTTACGTCTTACAATTTACAACGGCAAGTAGGTAAATGATTAGAGATTGGACAGAATCCAGAATCGAAAATCTAGAATCTAGAGAAATTTTATTTCTACTTTGCTCCTGATTTCTGATTTACTGAATTGCTATTTATTTAGTGTTTCATTCTGTATTTTGTTACAATTGTCAATTGACCATTGGCAATTGACAATTGATAGTGTATACTTTTTTGTTTGTTCTTTGTGCAAAAGCTAAAACCTAAAATCTGAAACATGTATCACACCAATCCAATCCAAACGTATCATTCAACATTCAACTGATTAGTTTGTTTTTTGTTTTGTATATATTCTTTTCTAAAGTGGACATATGATTGCATTGGGACTTGTCATCGTGACTCGTGACTCTGGTCTGACTGTATATTGTATATATTGTATATTTTTCTCCATGTGTCCTTTTTATCAATTCCCAGCTCAATTCACAATTCACAAATTCTCATGAGAAGCAAGCTAAAGGGTGATCAACTGTTGTGTTTATTCAGTGTTCAGTGTTCAGTATGCAGTGTGAGAGCCAGCAGTATGTACAGTGTATTGTAATTTTTTTTGACTGTAGACTGTAGACTGTATACTCGGGTTAAGTACCTGGAGGCTTTTTGCTTTTCATGACACCCACACTCATTCCTCCTATTTTCTATTGTATATTGCTCCTCTCCTGGTCATTTATATGTAAAACTCTAAACCTCATGGCCAAAAGCTTAGAGCTCGAGACTCTAGATTCTAGACTCTAGACTCAGGACTCAAAATTGTACATTGCACATCTTTACTCTTTACTATGTAAATTATAAACTCCAACAAGAGATTTCATCCTAAATTCATGAAAGTTTTCACCATCATAGCTTGTCATCTGCGTCTACATTTACAACTGTACAATTCTTGATTTTGGAGCCAGGCTTTTTGAACGTGCTGTTGCCTTTTGAAGTTTGAATTTTGAATTTTGAATCTTGGGAAGTTTAGTAATTCTCCTAGTTTCTCTTTTCTCCACACCATAAAAAAAATAAACTGAGTTTGGAGTCCCGATTCCCGAGTCAACTTTATGTAAATTGTAAATAGGAGACAAAGAGCAAGGAATAAAGATGAAAAGCGAGGATTATGAAGAATGAAGATTGAGGATACGTGATGTATTTTCCAACTAGTGCACAGTTGGATTCACAATATACAAAATGGAGGAGATGCGATATACAATGTACAATGTACGCGTACTGCATAATGCACAATGTTTGTCTAATGTCTAATGTCTAATGATAACTCATAACTTGAAGATTAGGGAATAAACAAAAGTCGCTTATGAAACTTGAGTAATCCTGATACGCACTCTCATTTCCTTAGCATGTCACAAAAGCTTTTCATTTCATGTTGCGTAAATGGTAAATGGTAAGTGTGTTGTGTATTGTAGATTGTAGATTGTAGATACAGGCGTCAGAAATCAGAAGTCAGAAGCCAAAAGACAATGCAAGACGTGAAAATGTAGTAAATCCCCTCATCATCTTTTTAAAATGTAGGTCTTTTCCCTGTTATTTTTCATCTTCTCCATCCTCTGTTCTCTGTCACCAAATCTTCATTACATATTCTAGAATCTAGAATCTAGAATACAGCTGTACGTAGTTATTATTTTGTGCATTAAAATATGCAGCTACGTCTTTAATAATGTTGAGCAATTATGCATAATGCATAAGACAATAGATCTGAAATCTGCACTTAATCAGTGCTCTGTTTGTCTTCTGTTAACTAAAAACATTAGACATTAAACATTGTCAAAAATCCAAAATGCCAATTTGTAACTGTCTTTTCCATACTTTGTGCCTCATTTTTCAAGTCTCCACACTCTAAACTCTACACTCTACACTCTACACGCTTTTATTTGTACACTCTCATGTTGTGTATTGTACTCAGTATACAGAATACAGAATACAGTACGAAAGACGTGTTACATATTATATGAATTCAGTACACATTTGTGTACATTGACTATTGACTATATGGTCTACATTGTACATTGTACAGCTGCTTTGGTGATGACTTTACCGAGAAAAATAGCTGAGATAAATAATAAACACTTTTCTACATATTTTCTACTATGCACTTTGAATTTACAGCGTAGAGTGTAGAATTCAGAATGTGCTCGCTGATCACTGATCAAAGTGAAATGTAAACTCAAAGCTGCACACAGTCGACAGTTGACAATTGACAATTTACAGTGGATTGCGCAATTAAGCAATAATTGATAATCGCATGTTTTTCCTGTACAAGCTCACGAGACTTTAATTACAATGTCGATTGTCAATTGTATTTATACACTACAAAGTAAAAATGTCAGTTGATTTTGTTTTGGATTTTAAGTTGTAAACGTTAGACATTGAGCACCGAGTACTGATAAGATTGCATGGAGCATGGACTAACTTGAAAAGTGTCGTGATGCAGAATATAGAAAAGAGAATATAGCCAGAGCCAGACCAGAGAATCTCATTTCTCATTTCACATTTCAAAGTCCACTGTGATCTGGGATCTTGCTACTGGACTGTTGATTGTAAATACAAATGTATTTTAAAACAAAACTTGGGCATTTTTATGGCTTTGTTTCAAATCTCCCGTTCATCTTTCAAAGGACTTAACATTGAAGATTGAAGAAGGAGCGAGGAAAAAAGTAAAATAAAAACAAGATGTTTTATGTACCGTGTACAGTTTACGATTTAGGATACGTCATAATAATTTTGACTGTACAATGTAACTACAATGCACAATGTGCAATTAGAACGTCTAAAAAGAAAACAGGAAAAGAGAACAGAGAGGACAGACGATGAGTAATATGTGTATTGTGTAATGTGTAATTGTAGTTGTTAATTGTAATCAGAATCAGCGGTAATAACAAATAACACTGTACATCGTCTACTTACAAAACACAAAACACAAACCCTTTGCTGCTACACTTGATCACCATTCACCATAATAAAACTAAAATTCATTCTTCACTCTTTACTCTTGAGTCTTCAAGTCTTGAAGTCTTGAGTATTGAGTCTTGACTGATAATAAATGATAATGACAGAAATATAAAACAAACAAACAATGCAATGTCGTCGAGTGGAATGGAGTGGCTTTCATATTTAATACTCAATGGTTAATGGATTACTGTTAAGCCCTACCGTATGTATTTAGGATTTAGCATTTTTTAGTATTTAGTATTTACAATGGCAATGTACAATAAAAACTGTATGCATTTTTATTATGTCGTCATCATCTTCGTCTTGGTGTAGCAAACATAAAAATATCAAGATAGTAATTTTATTGCCACAACATTCTGATATTTTTATTGTGAATGTCCATAAAAAGGGTACACGTGATGAAATAAAATTCCAGTTCAATGTCCAATTCAGATTTTAGTTTTTTTATCATCATTTGTAATTCGTAATATGTATTTGAGTCTTGAGCCTTGACTCACTTGTCAATTGATTTTTTATTCAAGATTCAAATACTGAAGAAAGGTTTTTTTAAAATAAATAAATGAAGCCAATCCAGAATCTCGAATCTAGAATCTAGAATCTCTGTGTAATTCCATTCTTTTCCTTTCCTTTCTTCACTTTCAAGTTCATCTCGTGATTACTGATATTTTGTGTGTTTAGTGTTTAGTGCTTATCAAGTAAGCAAAAGAGAAAAAGTTACGTAATGAATAACAAATGGGGAGTTTTTCTCCATTCCTTTTTCTTTCAGCTTTCAGGTTTTACAAGTAAAATGGACAGGACGTTGAAAAATGTGGAAATGTTGGTGAACGCTAAGCTATTTTTCCGTGTCAGAATGTTTTTCATCCACGATTCAACATTCAACATTCAACGCTCTTCTGCCCAATTCACAATTCACAATTGACATGCTCTTTTCACATTCTCCTTTCCTATTCCTTTTGATCTTTTGAAATTCGGGGTTTTCATCTATCCATCAAAATGAATAGAATATTCAGTATTCTTGTCTAGGCTTTTCCAGTGGCAGAACAGCCAACTCAATTGAAATTGGCTTGTGACTAGTGACAATGGAATGAAGAATACAATAAGATGGTCAAAACGTTTTTTCAATTTCCAATTCTAATATTTCTACTATTGTCTGCTGTCTTTTCCTCCAACGTCAATGCTCAATGCTCAATGCATTGGAAACTAGAACTAGAACAAGAACAAGCTCTACAAGCCAGAAAATACTCTGTATTCTATATTCTATATTCAAAGCTCTATAGTGTACAGTGTACAGCGTATAAGATTGGCTTATGGATTGCCGATTGTACGGATGACACGTGAAGAAATTCCCATCAGAATAATAGAAATAGAGTAGACAAAAGAACAAGGAAACTTGCAAGTGCAGAAACGTGGAAATAAATAATAAAATGTACTTTTTCTCTTATAGCAGTTTTTGTTACAAATTCGTAGGTGTAGACATTGTGAATTTTTTATCGGATTTCTAATTTCTAATCCAATGCGAATATTTCCCCTTTTGTCCCTAGTTAATTTACAAGTAAAAATACAAAATACAAATGTGCTGGAGAACGAGAACGAGAAATATGATCGTTTATATTGACAAGTGACAAATGAAGAGAAAAGAGGATCTTACACTGCCTTTCAGTTTATTATCCATCTTCATCGTTCATCACTCACCATTCACCACCCACTCTTATCATTATGGTAAAACTTGTAGGTACTTGAAAATGAAACTGGCACTTTGCACGTGAGACTTGAGACTTTGAACGTTGAATTTTATATGATAAAACACTTGAAATTTTAAATGTATCCAGTATCCAGTCTCCAGTATCAACGATGTACAAAGTACAATGAAGAATATTATAGGACACTGTAAATTGTAAATTGCACACAAAACTCAAATTCACATGCACGTCCCATGTGTCCTTATCATGATATTTTTATACTTTATCCACACTTTTCCTCCAACATCCAAAAATTCATGGGAAATAAGATACAATGTGAGGCTGGTGGAGAATCGAGAGTTGCTGGAAGAATTGGATGATAGGTAAATAAACAAATATCTATATTTATCAAAGAGAATAGAGAATAGAGGATAGAGAATACAGCCTCTTCAGATTCTTCCTCTGCCTTTTTTTTCACTTACTGCGACTTGGTTCCAACTTCCAATCCTTTGAAGATACTTGATACTTGTTCACTGTTCACTGTTCACTCACTCACTCACTCACTATTTTGGCTTGGCTTGGTTTGAGTCCAAGAGAAGACTGAATGAACATGATGCCTGAGCAAAACCAACCACCTAACTCGCGACTTGCAATTCGAGGCTCGAGACTCGAGATTCGAGAATCGAGCAAAACTTTCCAGTCCAAACTGTGTAGTGTGTATAGTGATGGTGAGTGCATAGGGAGTAGAGAGTAGGCAGTAGCAAATCGGGTGCTGGGAGTATATGTATATCCGTGCAGTGTGCAGTGTGTAGTTTGTACTTGGTATTATGCAGTATAAACACGTGAGCCTCTTTTATTTTCTTCTATGTGGAGCACACAATTCCACTCACAATCAGCTCTCAGCTCTACGCAACACATGCAGTGCAGCTCCTACAAACATACAGCATACAGCGTGGAAAGTGGAAATGCAGAATGAAATGGCTATGTGCCAGTGGAACTCTAAACTCTAGACTCTAGGTTCTAGACTAGCACAAGAACACGCAGCTATACTCAATACTAAAAACTCAGCTCTTTTCAACTCGGTCGAGTACTGAGTATAATTGTATAGGCTATAGGCCTGCCAAATACATGTATACAAATAGTGAATGCTGCCAAATGCCTCATGCCTCACAGATATAGTTAGATACATGGGATATGGGATGCATACAGAAATTCGCGGTCGATGCCTTACTTTACATCACCATCCTCCATCCTCTCCTGTCCTCTGCTATAGGAATATAGGAATATACATACTCCCAAGTTCATGGCAACAGAAAGGAAAGAAAGAAGAGAGAGAGGAGAAACGACGTTCCACGTTCCAAGTCAAGTGATCAAATCCACAAAGAAAGCCAAGACAAGACACAAGAACCAAGACACAAGAGGCAGAGACTGGCTTCATTTTAACCCAAGCCAAGCCAAAACCCAAGCCAAAAAGCAAACCAAAACCAAAACCAATTTCAATACTGCGAATAGCCAATTGTCAATGCAATACCAAAATCCAAAATGAGATAAACTTACCTACATTTACACTGCACTTTTATGGTTAAAATGTACAACTTTAAATGCAAAATGCATTCAAATCATCCTACACACGAGACTCGAGACTCGAGACACGAGCTATCAACAAACGTCATCAAAAATAGCTACAAAGCACAGACGATTGGATTGCAATCAGATCCATACTCCATTCCTTTTCACTTTCCATGGTAACGGTGGCTGTGACTCTGACTGCAATGTGGAAATGTATAGAATTGTTAGTACTGTATTTTGGCACCCGGCATTTGGCAGGCAATGAGAATTTTAGTGGCTGCCACATGATGTGTGGTGTGTAATGTGAACAGAGGAGTAAGGAGTAAGGAGTAGCTGGAACGTTCTCTGGAAATTGGAGATTGGAGATACTATAAATCTTATCCTACACTTTCTTTTTATGTCCCCTAAAGATTTTGATAAAAAAGTATTGAGCATCGTAAATTGCAGATAGTTGATCGTTGGTTCTGGATTCTGGATTTTAGATGGTAGTTTTCATTTTAATCATACACCATTTAATATCAGTTATCTTTAGCATGAAAAATGATCCACAACCGTGAACAAAATATAAAAAACTGATACAATATAGAACTGGAAAAGGAACTGCTTCCGATTTTCCATTTTTTATAGTTTGGGACCATTTTTGATCTTGTATCTTGTATCTTGGGCGATTATATAATTATGCCTTTGTTTTTGTCAAAATGGAGGTTTGGTGTTTCCCTCAAAATTCCAAATCACAGAACCAACAACCAGGATCCAGGACCACCAACAGAACAACAAAATGACCCTGAATTTATTTCTTGCGTCTTGAGTCTTCGCTCACTGTATGATTTGCTTCAGAGATAAAACATAAAATTACCCCTTTAAAATTTTCTCTATCAGATTCATTCCCATTTACCATTTAACAGTTGACATTTGACAGCTCTAGACTCTCGACTCTCCATTAGTCCCAACCGGCAACCGTAAAACTGTGGATTGTGGATTGTCAAGTTTGAAAATGTTGGAGGAAGCAACTTAAATAAAGTGGAGAAACATTTCTGTGGTTCCTGGCTGGTTCCTTCCGTTCATGATCAAGTAAAAATGATAGACAGTCTCTGTGCTTATCTGTGTTAAGTTAAGAGCAAAAAATTAGAAGGCATAATAGAAAACAGAAATCAGTGCTAAAACTTGTGTGTGTTGTAAAAGTTAAAGCAAGAGACTTATGTCGGAAATTCCAGCGGATTTGAAATTTGGAATTTAAATTGGACGCACATTCCCTATTTGTCTCGGAGAAGTGCAAAGAGTATAAGTTTCCTACAAACCACAAAGTATAAACTGAATATCACAGCTTATCAACTACCATATCACATATCACATATCACCAATCGCCAGCTCTAAGCTCCGTCAAAAGTCAAAAGCTCCAGCTTCAGCACATCTAACATCACATTTTAATATCCAATGCATTTTCTTTCTTTCATCTCGATTCTCGATTCTCCATTCTCCATTCTCGATCATCATCATCATCTTGTTCTTCTGTCTTTCAACTTCTAAATTCTACAGTCTACGTGACGCCTGCGTCTCACATGTTATTACATGTTAAAAACTAGGTGTTTTTCCTGTGCAAAAAATATGAGCCATCTTCACATTTCACAAACTGTACTCAATACTTATCCTCACTTGTAACTTGTACAATGTATTGTAAATTGTAAATATATGATGTATGATGAATGATGCATAATGTATTATGTATAACATGGGCATTCAGCATTCAGCACACATGTAATGATGCGGATTGAGGATTGATGATTGAGTAACCTCTAAATTTAACACCTGTGCCCTGTGTTCTGTGTTCTGTATACTGTATACTGTGTATAATATTGAATAGAGAGAAGACTCAAAAGTATTACACAGGAAGCAGAAGAAGAAGACTTAAAGGTGCAGAATGTACAATGTACAATACTCTGTCACTGTCTCTTGTCTCTGGGTCTATTTTGTAATGGTTACCTATTTTACATGCATTTTACATGTTCTACCACGCGATAACGACAACAACAACGACAAATAGAACGACAGTAACAATGACAGATATAGATATAGAAATTGAACGTGAGCCGCCTTTGCCTTTGGACTTTGTACATCCATAATTATTCAATGTCTCCGGATGCCTTTAACTCTTTTAAGCTTGAAGTTTGAAGTTTGAAGCCATTTACGGAAAACAAGTCGTGTGTCATCTAGTCCTATTTGTACCTTGGAAATAGGAAAACTATGTAAATCTATCTACTGTCTAGTGTCTCGAGTCTAGTGTCTAGTGGCCATGAACAAGAAACAAGGAAGAAGAAAAAGTCAACAGTCAACAGTATTTCAATTTTATCACCGTTAAAAGTTAAAACAAAGCTTAGACTCTCTCCTACCTGCTCTCTACTCTCTGTATGCACTTGTTTCTATTTCCTATTTTATATTTTCTGTTTCCTCCACTGCGATCCACAATGTACAATGTACATAGGATGTGAGATGTGAGCAGTTGAAAAATTCCGAGGAATAAATTTCTGCAGACAGAAGCAAGAATGTTTCTCAAGTCTCAAGTCTCAAGTCATTAATCTGCCTGTCTCTAGTTTCTAGTCTCTAGTCTCTAGTCTCTGATGCTGGTAGCTGGGAGGAACTGAAATTGAAATTCGGAGTTCTCCTCTTTATTCAATATTCATGTTGTCTTATGTTGTGTTTCCATGTCCTCTTCCCTAGAGACTCCAGACTCAAGACTAGTGGCAGAAAAAGAATAATATGCATTCTTTTCAAAGTATTTTCCTTGGAAATGCTAAATTCGGAATGGAAAGATTTTTTCAACTTTTGTTTTATTTTCCATTTACCATTCATGTTTACATTTACCTAAACTTTCCAGCTCGACTTTTGACTTTTGAATTTCGACTTTCGATTTTGGGTTTTGACTTTGGACAGATATGGTACGACTTGGAGTTGGACTTGGACTTGAATACTTGGTTTTTGGATGTGCAAAGTGGATGGATGAACCAACGGGCCACATTTACATTTGTATATTTATACACAATACACAGAGCTCAGCAAGTCTGGTAGAAAAGTTTTTTTTTCTCGTTTGTACTTTGTGCAAGTCTAGAAAAAACCAAACTAGATGGATTAAATATCTACATATATTTTATATTTACGGATGAGATGGAGCTTCAAGTGAAATGTGAAATGGGAGTTCTTTATTATAGGAAAAAATCCTTTTTTCTCAGGACTCGAAACTCGAAACTCCAAAATCCAAGTTCCAAACTCCAAACTCCAAGTTCTGAGTTGAGAGGAAGCTATGTATAGATTTGAGACTGATACTGATACTGACAAAGTTTGTATAATAATAAATGAGCAGAAAAAACAAGATATTCACAAATCCAAAAAGATTTAATATTCTTTCCCAGCTCCTAGTTCCTACTCATTTATTTTATAGAGGAAACAGTGGAAATAAAATTTATTTTTTACATTTTACCTTTTTCCCATCCTGTATTATTTTGTATTCACAATTCACATTCACACACTTTCAACATTCAATTTTGTATTCTAATTTCATATTTCATGTATCAGAAATTTTGCACAGTCAACAGTAAAACAGCATAACAATTATAAAGAATTTTTTTGTTGGTGCAAAAATAATTTGGATGTGCTGCTCCAAGCTCAAAACTCAAAACTCAACGCTCAAAGCAAAATGTAGTGGTAGTACTTAAATTTGCCTTAGCAACCAACCCTACAATTGACAACTGTTTCTCGTGGATTTTTCAAGTTCAGATGGCGAATGACGAGGAATTGGAAATGGGACACATAGTGACATATAATACATATTATATTAGATATTGGATATTGGCAATGTCAACATGGACGTTTTGTTGACTTTTAGGTGTGCTAAACAAATACTTGATGATTTGACACTTGATGATATTCATCTTGATTCTTGATGACGAGATCCTCGAAAACTCAACAAAGTTGTCAATGTCAACTGTCAACTACAGACTACAGACGAGTACATGCGTCAATTTATTATGTAAAAGTACAAAATTTCCGTTATAGGTATGTTCTTATTTTGTAGACTGATTGACAGGTGACAAGGCAGCAGTTGGCCTATTGTCGTTGTCGGTGGTCGATTGTCGATGAATTTTAGAGTCAAAATCCAAAAACCAAACACCAAAAATCCATCTCTTTTCCTCATAATAAAATTTGATTCTCTTCCTATTTTCAGACTTGCACATCACAATCCACAATCCACCATACCGCCGTGTGTGTGTAGTGTGTGCTGTTTAGCTACAGGGAAAAGGTGATGTAATCACTGACACTGGTAGAATGAAATGTCAACAAGAGGAATGAAGACAGAGGACAGAGACATATCAAGTGTGTGCAAGGAACAAGCAGAAAGAATAATATTTACACTCCAGCTGAGCAAATACTCATCTCTCATCTCAAATGATGAATAATAAATATTATTGCGTATTGCTAATTAACATGTGTTTTCATCCCCAAATATTATGATCCAAAATCCATAATCCATAATGCACAATGCACAATACACAATAATACTCACATGTCTCTTTTGTAATCTGTAGTCTTTTTACTTTTTACTCATTAGTCATTATTGAGCACTTGGGAATTGGGAATTTGGAATTGGGAAAAAAATGTCACATAAACCTAGATAGAAAATGTGGAGGAATTATGAAAGTTGTGCACATTACACATTTGAGCTTTCCATTTGATTCCGATTCTGATTAGATCTGAGTTCTGAGAATAAATTGAGCGACATGAAAAATAAAACAGGAAAGCTATCGAGTATAGGGAATACAAGCGAATGACTTATGATTGCCTTGCTATTAAAATCTAATGCTGCGATTGATAAAAATCTTCATACCTAATTATAGTCATTCGCATCATGCTTAATGCTCAATTCTCACTGCTCAATTCTCAATTCTCACTGCTCACTCTTACGAATAAGAGGAATAAAAGTGACAGTAAACACAAGATAATAGTGTACTTTGAGATTTGATTATATCAACCAGTAGATTGTAGATTGTAGACTGTAGATTTTAGACGGTAGATTTCCACGGAGATTGAGTGCAAAAATGCAAGTGTGAAGGGAAAAAGTGTGCAAATAGCAAAAAATACTGTGACAGTTGTATGAATTTGCGTGTTGTGTGTTGTGTCGCCGTATAATATGTAGTACACATTACAAATGTAGCGTATTTTATATTTTATCTAGTGTGTTGCTAGGAGGAGAAACACAAGGAGAAAAGATACGTGAAATGTGCTTGGTTGTAAAACTATATAAAATTATATGAATCCAAGTTGAAATGCGAGATATATGCAACTTGTACATTTATACGCAGCAGAAAAAGAAACAGAAGCCGTTTTGCTTAAGTACATGTAGAATGCAGAATGTAGAATGTAGATTGTAGTAGTGGAAGAAAAATGGTAGATTTAGCCAGAAAAAATTCATAAATTTTTAAAAGGAAAACAAAAACAGCAACA
>JAQGBH010004569.1:0-16376 GCA_034698265.1 Sminthurinus aureus
GTTTTAATGTGTTTTATTTAATGAAGAAGGTTGAGATGCCGAAAAATAGACCACAGTTCCCCCGGATAACCCTACACGTAATTTTTTGCTTGCTCTTTTGCTCAGTTGCTCAGCTCAAGAATCAAGAATCAAGAACTACGAAAAGAGGACGACTGTGTGGCTGTGGCTGTGGTTGTGAATTGTGAATGGAAATAGAGTACAAGAAAGGATTGTGAGATTTGAGATGGGAGATGGGAGAGACATTCATTTTTACAAATGACTCTGTTCATTACTTATTACACACCTCACTTTTGCTTTTGCTTCACACACTTTTTCCATGAGCTGGTTGGTCGCCTTTGAGCTTTGAGTTTCCTTGTTCCTTGTACAGGAGCAGAATTGATAATATAAAATCTAGAATCGAGAATCGAGAACTGGGCTGAAAAAGGTGAGAGAGTTTTAAATTTCAAAACATTAAAATATCCTATCATGAATTATGATCATGCAACAGAGTTACAGACATTAGACATTGTATTTACGTTTTATGTTTATGTTTATGTTGTGTAATGTGTAATATTATACATTGTACATTGTACATGACGAATGTAATTATGATTGGAGATTGGAGTAAAAGAACAGATAAATGTTTTTCTCTGTAAAAGACTGGGATTGAGAAATGAGACTTGAGACTCAACTAAACTGAATTCTCAGTTGAATTGAGCTGGGAAGCTCCCATGAAAAAGAATTAAGAATTGAGATTTGAGACACGCCACTGGCATTGGCACTGGCGACTCATAGCACAAAACTCAAAACTCAAAACTCCCGTCTTTTTATTTTATAAACATAAACATTTCGGTTGATGTTGTGCGTTTGCTTTTGCCTACTCAATTCTCATTTCTACGTCTGCTGTTGTCAATTTGTTGTCATTATTATTATTGTTGCTGTTGCTGTTGTTAAATAGGGAAGAATCTGGATTTATTGTGGACTGTGGATTGTGGATTGGGAACTAAAGTAAAAGGTAAAAGGGGAGCCAGTGATCTGTGATTCGGGCGAGCTTCTTCTTTGGCTTGGAAATTATGTACAATGTACAATGTACTAGAGGAATGATATCAAAAATTTTATTAGGAGTTACAATTGAGGACCAAGAAGACGCTGTTGATGATGATGATATTGTGTTGTGTTGTGCTGTCTTGTCTTGTTGTAATATGTCTTTAGTGGATGGCGTGTTTTGCCAAGGATCAAGGATTGCATGTTTAGTCATCTCTGAGGTAGAGGCGGCGCCGCCGTCTCATTACATGCATCTTACTCTTCGTGATCTCTCTGATAATGCTCACCTTCCAACTTCCAACTTTTCTTCTTCCTCTTCACTCTTCACATTCGACATTCATATAATAGATATCCAATATGCATGTACTAATAATATTATTTTCCAGACTCCGGGTCTACTCTCCTCTCTTTCTCTGCCTTTGGATGTACTCGGACTCTTTTTGATGATCATGTGACCCAACACCAACACCAATCCTAATCCAAACTAAACTAAACCAAACCAAATCAAACAAAGTCAAATCCTCAGCATCTCATCTCTTCTTGTTGTCTTTGTTTTCTAATCTATTGTCTTTTCTGTCCTACACAAAACATGTCACTACATATAAAAATTCATATCCATGACTTTGTATGCTTGTTTCTGGTTCTGTACGATATCTATATTAACTATGGAATTTCAATATCAAATATCAACATTTCCAATTTCCACTTTTCAGTTTGTCTCACTGTTATTTTCAAACTTATTCATATACATAAAACTGGTCTCAAGTCTCATGTTTTTAGCATCCAAAATGTATAATGTACATTGTACATTGTGCATACATCTGTACTGATATTTTCTCTCACTCCCCCTCCTACAAACTCCCTGCTACAAAATGAAAATATTTACGTCAAGAATCATTCATGACTTTTCTCTCTTTGTCTCTGTCTCTGACTTTCCATCAAGACTCAAGACTCAAGGATCAAGAATCAAGATGAGCATCAGGTTTGCGTAATGATTTCCCTTGTCCATTCTCAATTCTCAACAACAGACATAACAGCAATCTCACTCGTCTAATAAGATGTAAAATGTAAAGTGCTGGATGGACAATGTACAATGTACAAATACAAGTTATTTCATTCAAACTTTGAACACTGTAATCTGTAATTTGGATACTGGACATTGTATTTGTAAAGAAAAAAGATGTAATGAACACCTTTGATATTTGATATCAAATGCTACGCTAAGGGCTTAAACCTCGTTTCTAGTTTCGCACCCAAGATCCAGTCAAAGGAAAATCTTTACGACCTACAATGTGTATGGATTACGGATGTTCTATGTTCTATGCTGGACGCTGGATGCTGGATGTTACAACTTCAACTAGTAAAAAACAAAGGACAGACAACAATGACAAAAAGTCAAACATCCAGAAAATTCAGAAGCCGATTCTCTTTGAATTAGAAATTTACAAAGGTCAGAGCTCAAAGCTCATATTGCACTACTCTGGAAAGACAAAATTCAAGCTGAAAATTATCTCTAGTTTAACTTTAACCTTTGAACTTTACACGCAACATACTAACATACAGCATATGCATCAACAAGAACAAAGAGACTTCAAATTGATAATTAATATGAATTTACATAAAAAAAATTGGAATCCTTTAGTATAGTCTGGATCTTAATCTCCATACAAAATACAAACGTTAAGAAATTTGTAGGACTTCCTATAGACAAAACGCTTTTAACTTTGAAGTCGTTCAATCTTTAATGGCAAAAGAAATCATAATATTTATTATTATATTTTGTCTATGTACTTTATAGTAAATAGTAAATGAATCGTTTGGTTTCATTTCAATTGAGGATTGACACGTCGCCTAAATTTCGAATTGACAGAATGAAATAGGAAAAGGGGAAAAATAAATGCACATTAGAAATAAATAAAACGACTTGGAAATTCTTCCGAATCATGTCATCTCGCAATTGCCATTGTATTTTCCATATTTCTGTTCTTGCCAATACAACTTAGGTAAAATGAAGGAAAGCGGATCAAATCAAAGGTGTGTTTTGAGTTTTGTGGTTTGAGGTTTAAGCATTTCAATTTTCAATCCATGCGTACAGCGTAAAGTTTACAATGTACAATGTACAGGGTAAGAAATGGACTGAGAACTAAGTGGCTAAAACTTAGAACGGCTTTGTTCCAGCTAGCGTAACCATTTTACATTATTGTTTTAGCTGCTCCTATTTAAAATTTGAGGTTTCAACTCCACGACTAAAATTTAATCCCACTCACGACAAAGTGAAAAAAAATTGGTGCAAGAGTAGAGAATAAAGTTACAAATCTTCACGAAGTGAAGATTTTATATCGCCTACAAAGCATAAATGCTTTAGGCTCCGGAAGCGAAGCAGAGTATAAGAATTCTTCACATAATAAACTTGTCCACTAGTTTGAAAATTTTCCCGCTAGAGGGCGCTGACTAGTTAAAAATTTTCCCGCTAGGTGGCGCTAGTTTCGTTGTCTCACATTACCCCAATGTGCACAGACAGCCAGCCAGCCGTATCTGACGAAAACAATACTCAGCTTCGCTTCCTAAAAATAACCAGAGTAAAGTTGCTATTGAGAGTTGGGTGTTGAATGTTGGACGGTGGATGAAGTGCCTCCTCATTTTTTAAATTAAAGGGACAGTTGATAATTATGTTGATGATGATGACAATGACAATGACCGTGAATAAAGACAAAAAAGTGAGTGAGATGAATGAAAACTAAAAACTAAAACCCACTCTTTGTTATCCAAACTGTATGACTGGTAAACAGCTCAGAGCTCATCATTATAGAACAAAATACATACCCTGAGAAAAAAAGAACTGTTGGTTGACTAAATCCCAGAGATGAGGAAAGTGTAAAATGATTTTGGGATGATTTTCTACAAGTATATCATGAAATGCTGGTTTTAGTGTAAGTATAAGTAACTTGTGACTTGTGAGTTTGTAAAGTATAAAATTCTTAAGCTCTAATCAACTTTTCTTTCTAATCCAATCCATTTATAAATTAACTACATATTATATACTAGTGTATAATGTATAATACACAATAAACACAATACACATGTTTTGTTTTCTTTCCTTTGCACTTTCCATGAAGTTGCTCATCAATGAGGAATATAGCGAAGGTGGTGGTCTTTAATTTTTTATCCTCGTTGAGTCGAACAATAATAATAGAGGTGCAAGCGGAAAAAAAGGAATCAAATTTTTTGCCCTACACGCTGGACACTGGATACTGGATACTGGATACTAGACAGCCAGTGTTAAATGTAATGTACATATGCATTTGCATTTGGATTCACTATTCAGCATTCAACCATTTACAATTTACTATTTACTATTTAGACTTTTCATTGGTAATAAAAACCTTTTGTGGTCACATTTCTTTCTTTTTTATCTATTCTCCATTCTATGTGAAACAGTGTAAGTAGTATGGACAGATATTAGAGTAGTACAAAATACAATATACAGGCATATACATGTACAGGCATGTGCATCTCTTTCTATTTTCTATGCGCTCTCTACCTTTTCATTTGGTGTCTTGTTCTTGTTCTTGTTCTTGATTTCATTTATTATATATTCTTCTTTTGTCTCCCGGCAAAAATTTTAATATCACTATTCAACATATTATGTATTATGTACACTGTACATTAAACATTGTCGGTGTATAGTGTATAGTGGATAAGAAGTAGTATATGTACTTTTTATGGTTCACGAATGCATCCAGTTGATTTTTGTTTTGTACTGTGTACTATGTACTCACATCGTCTACCATAATCCATAGTGCACATTGCACATTCAACTTTCAACATTCATTCAAAGTCCATTAAGTTTATTTGCAAAGTCCAATATTAAATGTTATGCATGTTTCATCAACTTGTACATTGTATATTGTACATGGATAAACGATAAAAGGATGAAGAGTAAAGTGCAAAATGACACTGATAGTAAATGATAAATAGTAATGAAATGTTGATTGTTGATAGTTATGGGAAATAAAATGGAAAATCATAGAATTGCATTTGTAATGCTAATGTAAATGTATCTCGTATCTCGTATAGCGTTTAGTGTACAGAATAAAGAGTGCAAAGTATGTAAAAGACAATTTCTAACTTGTAACAATCTTCAAATCATCAAATTGACCATTGGATCTTTTTAATTTTTGTCCTTTCATCTTCCCTCCCTTCCTTCACCCATCCTCCATCATGTTCATCTTGCCAGTGTTTTATTAAGTTGTCAAGCCTGCAAAGAAATGTAAAAGAACACTCTACTTGTTGATGATTTACAACTTACAACCACTTAAAAATTATAACAGGGTTGTGAACTTTCAACTTGATATTGTCTTTTTGTCTCTTTTGTCTCTTTTGTCTTTAAACTTACTCTTCCATCCTCACTCCTCATGGAGGATACATGATAATTTTTATCTGTATTATGTGTACCGAGGAATGAGTTTTAATTCTTGGTTTATACGTATTTTGTATTTTCATTTAATTCTCATAAGTGGTGTATTGATATGGAAATCCATAAATGAGATTTCAGTGACATTAGCTCGCTCAACACTCAAATCTCAAAACTCTAGACTGTAAACTGTATAGTGTACATTGCACATCCATGCAGTATTTTGATACATCATTTAAAATGTAGAATCTAGATTGTAGATGTGTTAAGCCAATAATAATAGAAATAATATAATGAGAGCACAAAAAGTCAGCTTTTTTTTTATTTTCCCGAATAATTTTCATGAACCTCAAAGCTCAAAAGCTCAACGCTCAAAGGGATTGAGTACCGAGTAAGTTTCTCGAGTACATGACGAGAGGTAAATATACAAGATATGAGAAGTATCTATGTTTTGTTACTGGGCCGGTATTCGGTATTTGGTATTACAATTTACAACCTACAATACAATAAGTTAAATGCAAGAGCATGAAAATGTACTTGAATGATAATGGTAGGAAATTAGCTCTTATTTGGTTAGGCGGCTCTTTGCTTCCCACTTCCCACTCATTGACAAGTGTAAAGACTTTGGCTGAATACTTGATACTGGATACATTTCTTCTTCTTCTTCTTTTTCTTCATAAACTCGGAATCTTCTCATGAAGAAAAGAAGATATCAGTACATTTAATAGGAATTATCGTTATCGTTACATGTAATGTGTGATGGTAATAATAATAACAAATAATATGTGAGGAGGAGGTGCTCATGAAAAAAGAGCAAAGTAGCCAAGTCAAGCTAGAGAAACTTGAGCAGAAATACATAACTGTAGTAAAAAATCCTATAGAGCGCACACTGTACACTGTACACTGTACAGATTTACACACACAAATAGAAGATACAAAATACAAGATACACACGTCTTTGTCCACAACATGAATAGGTAAAAGTTAAGACTCAAGACAGAAGATGAGATATTACGAGATGATATACAGTGTATTCACATTGATATTCATATTCGTATTCATAATACAAAACAGTAGAATAAAAGTGAAACTGCTCGTTTCAAGTTTCAAGTAGTGAATACTTTTCAGTGGACAGTGTTCACTGTTCACTGCTCAAGTAGATGGATTGATGAGCCGAACTAAGCAGAGCTGAGTTGAGTTTAAGCAGGATGAAAAAATTAGAGAAGAATAAATAATACATGTAGGAGAAAGACATGATTTGATATTTGATATATTTGATGTTTGATATTCTCTGTTCTCTGTGTGTATTATGTTTTATGTTTTATGAGACTGATTCAAAAATCAAGATTGAATGACTGACTGAAAAAGTCTAGGCAGATTCAGCAAGGTGTATAATCATAGGCTTTATTGATTTGATTTCAAAGCCGCACTCAAATTAAGGGTCCGTGATCTTTTACATTTTGTATTGCTCTCTCTCTCTCTCTCTCTCTCTAGAATCTAGGAGCTCTGTCTTCTGTCTTATTACTCTAATAACAAGTGTGTATACTCACAGCCAGCCCATATATATTTTGTATCTTGTATTTTGTACTACGAACTATGAGTTAAGTTGATATGGTGTATGGTGTACGGTGACTTGGACTTTGGACTTAACAATGTTAAATAAAAAGACAGAAAGAAAAGAATATGAAGAATATCATGTAAAAAATAGGACTTCTCTGTTGGATCTTGTTCAAAAGAATAGAAAATAATAATGAGAAACTAGCATAATATAATGTGGACTGAGCTTTGAGCACTGAGCATTGAGTACTCTGAACATATTGTTAAATAATATCATATCTATCTGTATGGTGTATTGTTATGCTATATCTATATAATTGTGTACTCTATACGCTTATCACCCTAAACTGCACGAATCAAAATAGAAAATACAGAGGAACAGTGAGATGTGGTATGTAGTCAATTATGTAAGTGTACCTTCCGAATCTGTCCGAGACTGAATATAGACCATTATTATGTGTTATGTATTATGACTACTACTGTTTTGTATATTGTAGACAGTAGATTACATAATAAATGTACGACATACAATATACAATGTAATATATTATTGTGTATTGCAACTGAAAAATCGTGGTTCTTCCTCCTCAAAATTTGCTGTTCATCCTTATTGGATCAAGTATGAAGTAGAGTGTGAGTGTGAGTGTGAATAAGAGTGTAAAGTGGAGTGGAGAGCATGGAATGAGACAGCAAATATCGGTTTTTGTACAAACCTATTGTGTTCATCATCATTATTATATACATTCCTTCAGGGTAATGATTCGTCCGAATACAAATAATAGAAACCAACGCATTACCAACTACCAACTACAACTATCTACTATCTACAACAACTACTATAAATTATGCATTATATTATATACCATTTCCAATGTGTAATGCATCATAAATAGCGTATCTTTTTACCTATCTGTTTTCTGTCTTTTCTCCCGGTATCTAGAGTCTAGAGCTTAGAGTTTAGAGTCATCCTCATCATCGTCATTGAGGAGGACACGTATCAACATCGACATGGACATGGACATGGACACACGTTGTATGTTATATATTATATATTACACACATGAGTATTGAGTATGGAGTATCACTATTACATGAGTACATAATATAAAATTTTACAAGAGGGGCAGACATGAAACCGAAAGGGAAAAAAAAGATATGCTTCACTTATTTACTCTTATTCTTATTAAGTCAGTTACATGTCTAATATCTAATGTGTAATGTGTACACTGTAAATTGTAGTTGCACGTACATTATTATTATGAGATTATTATAGTCACATCATATCACATATCTAAATTTTAAATTGTAGACTGTACGTTGTACATTGTGGATTATAGATGTATGTTGCATGATTAGACGAGAAAAGAGAAACGAGAAACGAGTGAAACATGCCTCCTCCAACCGTCATATTATGGTACGTACATATAATACAAATGGTAAATATTAAATACAGATTACACCATTATAGTGACAGAAAATAAAGAAAAGACATGTGTAACTTTTGTGGGCACAGTGAACAAGGAGTAGTGAGCAATGCACCCACTTTTTTCTTGTATCTTTTATGTCCCATCCCAAGTCACAATACAATACAATACAATGAAAGATACAATATATCATGTCTCATTATTATCAAAGGGTTTTTTTATATTAAAGCATAATGATGTTTAGATTTTAGATTTTAGGTGCTCGGAAAAGGACTTGCAATTTTGAATTTTTAAGGGGTTTTGATCTACAAAATGTCAAAATACTCTGTATTCCTCACCAGAAATACATACAACATGTGATTGATTATGAGTAGATATGTGCATGAACCACTTTCAATGATAATTTCATGTCAGCATTAAATGCAACTTTTTTCTAAATAATGTGAATGCTCATGTAGTTTTTGCTCATGAATGTGGTGTGTATTCTTTTTTTCTCGTAAGTACTTAAGATATTTTTGCAACTGGTTTCTTTTTTCTCCTGCTTTGAAATTTGAAATAGGAAATATAATAAGAATAATTACGGAATTGAAGCTCTCCAGCTCATACTTAAATTTTACAATAATTGTTATTTTACAATTATTGACAAAACTGACAACTCGCAATGCAGAATGCAGAATGTAGACATGCTAATTTTTTGCTCCTTTTTATCATTGTTTATTTTTTATATTCCAGTGGTTTGTAATACACAGGAGCTAATGCTTACGTGCTCGTTCACATGTCCAAGCATTCACAGACATTGTGTACAATATTTGTACGGTATTCATTTGAAAGTAGAAAATAAACATGTTTTCGTGTTTGTGTAAAAGACACAATTCATTTTCCATTCAACATAATTGAAAATTAAAATGGCCATTCAACTCAAAACTCAAAATTCAAAACAGTCAAAAACATGCATCGGAAAACTTTATTTCTGTATGTATGCATGTGCTTGGGTATTTTGTTGTTTAATCCAATCGAATTGGGGTTTCTTTTTTCTTACCATAAGATTTGGCGTGCATTCTTTTTTGGTACTTGATACTTGATGATACTTGAAATGAAAAATCAAGAAAAGCTGCTTGGACTTTGAAGTTTCAAATATCAAAATCCTTCAAACTCCAAACTCCAAACATTATTTTGTTCAGTTAGTCATCATTTAGATTTTGTTATTCCATTGAGATTTGAGATTTGAGATTATGCTTTGTTAACATAATAATGATCCTTTTCCACGCTATTATAGAAATGTAAGTATTTGTTCCTTTGTTTGGATTTTGTGTATATTAGATGTGAAAATTTCCCAAAATTTCTGTGCTAAATCCTAAACTAAGGAAAAGAAAAGGTACTTGGCCTACTACTACTTACATATATCTTATGGTTATGGTTTATGTGCTAAGAACTAGGAATATGTTTTGTACGTAACTTGTTGAGAAATCGAGTAGATTAATCCACAATCGATATATAAAATTCAGCTTTTTATGCCTGCAGCATCTCAACTTTTTGAAAAACAAACAATTATTTCATGATTCATGAAATTTCTGTAGGTAATGACTTGATGACTTTGTTTTCGTAATGGTAAATGGCAAATGGGACAAAATTGACAAAAATCTGTCCAAATTGTTTTGTTTTCTTCCTAATTATTGGAAAAAATTTCAATTTTAAAATTTCCAATTCTGTGTAGCCAATAAGGAACCATTTATTTAATTAATATTATGGTCAGTGATGGAAAGATAGGTAAATGATAGCAAATATGACATGTACATGTATATGTATACACAGAGAACTTACGTCCATATATTTTACCTCAAATTTTCTTAGAATCAAGAACCAAACCCCAGCTATAAACTTGTATGTAGTATATACTGAGTACTGAGTGGTGAAAATTTGGAGCACGAAATGATACATGATACATAGTGCATGTAAAACATAGAAGATAAACGGTCCTGAGTCCTGAGTGACATGTAAACAGATTTTTTGTACTTATTTGTTCCGTTTTGTCACAGTAAAAAGTAAAGAGAAAAGAGACAGAGAATGATCATAATTATTGTTGTAGGAAATTTTTGTAATTACCAAACTGAAAATACGTAATAGGTACAACGTGCAAGTGAGAAGAAAAACAAGTACACAAGTAAATACTAAATGCACATAATATATTTACTGCTACAAAATATTATCATTATTATATAAATATGTAAATAAATATTGTATCACTATTCACAACTCGCATTCTTCGAACTAATGTAATTATAAATAAAGTTAAAAATCCTCACTCTGTGAGGATTTTATATCGCCTAGAAAGCATAAATGCTTTAGGCTCCCGATGCGAAGCAGAGTAAAAACTTGTTACAAATTTCAAAGATAACAAGCGTGTCCAATTTTTTGAAAAAATGTCCGCTAGATGGCGCCACGGTCGAGTTGTAAAACTCTCCCGCTAGATGGCGCCAACTTGTTGTCTCACATTACCCCGATGTCCACGGACGGACGGACGGACACGACGATTACAATACTCTGCTTCGCATCGTAAAAAAGCAAAAAAAGAAGCGGTATTCCTGTGTCCTGTGCGTAATGTGTAATGTGTAATGTATTTGTAATTTGTATGCATATTGCCATTATTAATCAGAAAGGAAATTTTGTTCATTATCTTTACACGGCGATTTCAAATTAGCATCCATCATACAGCCTTTTTTATCAGTCAGCAGTCAGTTGACTCAACGGAATCTGATTCTCCATTCTCCATTTTCTATTGACTCATTGAAACACCACCTCACACAAAAGAGTTACTAAATATATAAACCAGTTATGAATTAAGAATCGTTTAGCCATGCAAATTATGGCATGCTTACCTTTACAACCTGCTGGTTGCTGGTATCTGGTGTCTGGTGTCTGGTTTATCATTATATTATTATACTATTATGATTATTATTGTAACACTTTTTCAGTTGTCAGTATGTCCTGCTGCATTGAATTGGCCACCCAAGCATCCAAAATGCAAGCTTCACAAGCTTTGACAATCCAAAAATGTATATGTATGTAATTACTAAGTATATATGTATAAAATGCATAATATAGTACATGTTTAATGTTTATGCACAAAATGAATAGATAAATGCAGCAGTGAGCAAAACAAAAGCCGCAACTTTTTGTAACATCATCGCCTCATCACTTACATAAAAACATCAAACATGGTTTAATTCATCGCATACTTCCTCGTCCTGGCTCATACCTCATCCCTCATACATGATACATGATACCTTTTATAATAATGCATAATATATTTTTGTATCTAGGTATAACTGTTAACATAATAATTTATAATATATTATAGATTAATGTAACTGATTATTGGCTATGTGTTTTTTCTGAGCTCTGCTTATCTCAGAGCTGAGTCCATTGGGTACCTAAGACTTAATACGCTAGTGCTGCTTTGTCAAAACTCTGTACTCTTTACTTATTCCTAATACCTACTGTATACCTATACAAATCTAAGGATGATACTAGAGGATACAAGCTTATTTTTTTATTCCATGTATTTATGCTATTTATGGAATTTATTAATTTTTAAAGGAAAGGGGCAAATTTGATTGAAAACTGAAAATTGAAACTTTATCAACTTTGCAAGGTACAAGGTAAATAGGATATACAGAGGGGAAAAGCAAAAACTACGTGGTTTCATCCAAGCCGTAGTATACAAATTCAAATTACAATATAGTTGTCTCAAGTCGCAAGTTTTTCACTGACGCTTCAGCACCCCCCTAACGAGGGAAAAGCTAGTTTGTGCATCCTAAACCTTTGGCTTTGATACAAAGGGTGCGCAACAGTTTTTAGGTTTCACAAGTTTCCGAGTTTGCACAAGAAGAAAAAGACGCAACAACGTTTTCATCTTCCGTTTCCCATGTTCTAGACGAAATAAAATGTGACCAAATAAAAAGTTAAAAGTTAAATGTAAACAATGGTGCTTATTGTTGTGATAACTGTTGACTTGGATTGGGACAAACTGCCGACTGCCGGCGCTTACCTCTCTCTCTCTGAACCTTTCCGTTTATTTTTCGTGTGTTGTATCATGTTGTGAATGTTGCTGACACCATAGAGCTTAACAATTTCTATTTTAAACTACTACCCTTTTTTCTATGCCGTATTTCTGCCTCTGCCCTTTCACCTAAATGAATTTGAAACGAAACAGTAGCAAATTTGTCCCTGTAACAATAAAAACAACAACAGCAACATACTTTACAAGTTTGTCTTTTTTTAAAACGCTACTTAAATTCATATAATAATTGTCTCGCAGCTGTTTTGTACATTCAGCTAAGCTAAACGTAGAACTGGAACCCTGCAATGTTGCATCACTCAATTCAACGTCCAGAGAGTCCAGAGAGATGAACAGCAGGAATTCGAGCGAGAGGACGCAACTGGAACTGGAACCCGCTTTGTGGTGCATGTGTTCTTCGTCACAAATCCGTAAGCGGAAATGGTTTTCAATTAATAGTGACCATACTTTGTGGAGAGATCGTGATCCTGCTCACATTGACCCTGAATTTTGGAAGCATGTCAACATACGATATATTGTGAAGAACACAAAGATCATCCTCAAATGTCATCTTAAATACAGAACTCTTTTCACTTCCATTTTTGGAAGATTTAAAATCTTAATTATCCATCACAAAACAATGTGAGAGTTTTCATTATAATCTCATTGTAATATTTTTTTCTGAGGGGTATCTTGAATTTTGCACAAAATTTTTGCATCTACATAAACTAAAAACATCAGTAGCTTGGACTTCAGTTTTTGTTAAAACCAGGTAAATTGTTGACAACTGATAGTCAATTTCATGCTTTAGAAGGGTAATGCAAAACAAAGTTGATTGTACAAATCTATTTTGTTTTGTTTTTTTTTGCATCAATTCATCAATTTTTCTATGGAGAATGGAGAATGGAGGAAAATGACAGTGAGTGATGTTTTTTTACTCTTGCACTCATTTTCTATCCGCTTCTTGGATGTAGTTACATAATTTAGATTGAGATGGTGAGTGTTGAGTATGGAGTATTGACTGGTGAGTGAAAGAGTGAAAAGTACTTTGTTGTTAAAGTGGGGAACAGGAAGAGAATCAACTTGGAACTTTGAAAATGAGCCTGCTGTGATGTAAAATGTAGAGTGTAGAGTGTAGAGTGTAGAGGAAATGATGTGAAGAGTGAAGAGTGTGATGAAATGAACTGTCAACTATTTATATGAACATGAATATGAGCCTGTCTTGTAATTTTGTTTGTGTTTGTGTTCTGCATGATTGTGTGTTGATGGGTTGATGGCTGTTGGAATCTCGTGGTGAAAGTCACAAGAACGAGAGAGAGAAAGAAAGAAAGGGAGCGGAGCAAGTATTATCGATGGAGTTAATTTAAGGGTGAGAGAAGGACATAATATAAATTGTTTATTCCTCATTCCTTGACTGGTTCCTTGGTTCCTTCTTGTACGATATTATCCAATTCCAATATCCAATGTATTACGTATTCACTTTTATCAGGTATTTGGCATTTGGTATTTGGTATTTGGCGTTTGACACAAGGCGCACTTCCTTATTGGAAAGTGGAAAGTGGTAGTTCTGGCCGTCTGGCTGGTGTGTTCTATCAAATAGCAAATTCCGTGATGTGGTCCGTACCATGCGGTGATCTACTTGGTTGTCGAAATCAGTATTAGTAGTATTATTATTATTAGTGTTTCTGGTTGTAATCCGTCAAAGTCCCTCCCTTTCCTCTTTATTTCTCTGCTTCTTCTCCCCTTTCGTCAACACATCATGCTTCATGTTTTTCTTGTCCAAGGTAACGGCACACAGCACAGCACAGAGCACACAACAAAGTACACAGGTAACTAGTAAGAAAACAGTCACATTCAATATTTACACAGTGCAAAGTCCAAAGTCCAAAGTCCGATAGCATCCACAATTCACAATCCATAATCCACACATGCAGATTCTACATATATTACACATACTTGTACACAGTACACTATTCTCCATGTTCTTGAACAACTTGAAAGGTTTTCTTTTCTCTTTTTCTCATCTAGATTCTAGATTCTAGATTCCAGAGTGTAGAGTGCAAGGGAAAAGAGTCTAGAATCTAGAATCTAGAATCTAGAGTCTCAAGTGAAACTTGAGCAAACTTTTCTAATGCACCATTCTGTGTACACATGCATGTACTTGTAGGTTGTAGGTGTACCTCTACCTTTGTGCAATACTCCTACATCTAATATGTGTAGTGTACATTAGTCCAGTTTTTACAATCCATATCCTACATTCTACGTGCTAAAAGGAAAAAATGGTGAATGAGGTAAATAAGTGGAAACCCGAACCCCCCAAAGAGAAAGAGGAAGGCCAAATGGAGAAAATCAGAAAGGTGCCACTATTTTTAATGGATAATCGACAGTGGACAGTGGACAATGGAGAATGGAGAATAAAGAATTGAGAGTTGAGAGTATACCCACATGAATTTTCTATTTTATATCATGAGGTTAAACAATATGCGTGTGTATGTAGTATGCAGTTATTTACACATGTTCCATATTCCATCTTTTTCTTTTAATACTGGATACTAGATACTAGACGCTGGACATTGGACGTATAATGTATATGCATTTGCCGTGTTTTCCAGAGTCCAAAACTAGAACTGGAACATTCTTTCAGTTGGCACTCAGCTCTTCAAATCTAGTGCATTATTTATAAGTAGTATTCTACAATAGATATTATATATTATATACTACAAACTATAGTCGCAGGAGTAGAGTAGATTAGCGTAGAGTGCGATATGATATGATATGGTGTCTGTATCCTGGTAAGAAGCTGTTTTTCTGATTATGAAAATCCCATTGTTTCCTTCTGTCTTTAATCTTGAATCAAGACTCAAGACTCAAGACATGTCATGCAGTGAATTATCAAATGGAATGGTTGTGATGAATGATGAATGATAAATTCATCTTTCATCTTTTCAAGGAATGGAACACAAATGCATGACTGCGAATCTCAAGTTTATAGAAGGAAAATTGCTGTAGGTAAACAAATAATAATAATAATAATTAGTAAGAAAATAAAAACCACTAGTAAAAATGGATCAAGATGACTAAACCAAACCAAGAAACTACCAAAAAAAGAGTTCCATAGAAGAGTTTCAAAGCACAAATCTTTTGGAGTTGATTTTAGATTTGAGAATTGGTAATTGAGAATTGAGAATTTAGGATATGAGAAAACAAGAATGAACCATGACAAAAGCCCTAAACATTCTCTACACATTACATTCCATTCTGTATTTTGTATGATGCATATGAATGAGTAGCAAAAATATCTGCCGTCTTTAAAGGAAATGGGAAATGGAGAAGGTGAATGAGAAAGAAAGTCCGTAATCCATAACTCAAAACTCAAAACTCAAGGCTTAAGACTCAAGACTCAAGAAGGGAGCGTAGTTGAATAACACGTGTAAGGGTCGCTTCTACATCTACTTATTATTTCTATTTCCAAGTCCACTGCACAAGTAGACAGTAGACAATGGCTGAATAATTAATGGCTTATGACATCGTCTCCATTCACAATACAATGTACAATACACAATACACCTTCACCCTTACTTACGAACAACAACAGAGAACAGAGAGACAAAATACAGAATGTAGAATGTGTATCACACTGCCGCTCATATATTTCATATCCGGAGTTTGGAGAAAACTCCAAACTCCTCGTCGCTCTTTACTCTTTGCTCTTCAGTCCTGTTTACTTTTCCTCGGTGAACTTTCAGTAGAAATTCTCATCCTCATTATCATCCAACGCACTTGATCTTCCTTCCTCTTTCATATCTGTAGATTGTAGACTCTAGACTAGGGTGGTCCGTTTCGCACAAACGTTCGAAAAGTCAACGGGCCCTTGTCTCAAATTGAAGACATACCCATGGAG
>JAQGBH010004570.1:0-16374 GCA_034698265.1 Sminthurinus aureus
AAAGAAAAGTTGTTCAGAATGACAAGCGCTATCCATGGTAGTGGTTTAGAATCGAAAAAGTATGTTTTGTAGAAGTTGATTTTTCAATATGGGCCATTTTCGGGAATTTTTTAAAAATGTATTTTGCAAGTTTCGCTCATTTCTTTCATTCAATATGTGTAGTGCACCCTAGAAAGTTGTATGGTTTTTACAGAATTAAAATCGGACCTATAGGGAATTCGCAAAAGTGATTTGAAAATGCACATTTCAAAGTGACGTTTAAAAAAATTCTATCTTAATTGAAATTTGTTTAATTTTTATAAAATCAGGATGTGGATGGATTGAAATGGTGTCAAAGGGAAAGTTGTTCAGAATGACAAGTGCTATCCAGTAGTAGTGGTTTTGGATCGAAAAAATGCCATGGGTAGAAGTTGATTTTTCAATATGGGCCAACTTCAGGAATTTTTTAAAAATCCAGTTTGGCGAATTTCGCTATTTCTTTCATTTAATATGTGTAGTGCACCCTAGAGAGTCGTGTGGTTTTTACAGAATTGAAATTGGACGTATAGGGAGTTTGGAAAAGTGATTTGAAAATGCACATTTCAAATTGACGTTTAAAAAAATTCTATCTTTTTTGAATCGAAAATAATTTTTATAAAATCAGGATGATATCCGATTGAAAAGGTGTCAAAGGGAAAGTTGTTCAGAATGATGAGATCTATCGATGGGTAGTGGTTTTGGATCGAAAAAGTGACATGGGGAGAAGTTGATTTTTCAATATGGGCCATTTTCAGGAATTTTTTCCCAAGCCGTGTGTGCATGGATTGCTTCCATACTCATTTATATTGGGGAGTGCACCCTAGGGAATCGTGTGGTTTTTATAGAATTGAAATCGGAAGCATAGGACGCTTGAAAAAGTGATTTGCAAATGCACATTTCTTGTTTTTGAAAATTTTTAAGCCTCCCCCACGCCCTTCCACGTGGAAATTAATTTTTTTCCCGGCGGCTGGTTCAGCTCATTTTTGATGGAGAATACGTGTGTGAAATTTGAGCCGATTTAAAAATCATGACTGCTCAATTTTACAAAAGAAAAAATTTTACCCGTACATAATTGATCATTTGTAGCGAGTTTCAAACAAGCGATTGACATGACATGTGCGGATTTGTTGTAAAAATCAATTTTTTGATTCATAGTTTTCTTGTATAAACAAATAAATGTAGGCATTAATGGACTCACGAATATTGCTGCAGCCGGTATATTCTTTAGCAGAACAGCTTGAAGCACAGTTAGCATAACAGGCTGTGTCTGTGCTTTTCTCACAAGTGCTCGTACAGCAGTTGTAGCACTCGGTACAGGTATATAAGTAAGGACAGACTAGAAAGAAACATGTCGTTTTCAAAGAATTCACACGTACATTTTCACTTTAATTTACACTACAAATTACATGACATTATACTAGCTGTATATTTTGGTTTTTTTAAAAAAATATTTTGACGAGTGCAACAAATTGGTGAAGCACGTTTATTAAGTGTCTCAATTTGAATTTGGATTTCAATAGAAATTTTTTTGATTGATAGTTTGTGCACAGTTTTTGAGAGAACAAAGTGATTGGTTATCTTACCTCCGGGATCACAGGTACAAGTAGGAAATTTGGCCACACAACTTTGAGCACATGTGGATTGGCATGTAGTCGGGTTTGGGTCACTAGGGCAATTCAAACCACAGCAATCTCCACAAGCTTCGCAGGAACTGAATTTATCACAGTCTGTATAAAAATAAAACAAATCCTTTAAAATTTGCAATATTGAGGTAAATAAATTACAGTTGATATTATAGTTACTCTACATATTTTTGTTCTGAACACTATCGGACGATTGATCAAGGTTTGTGTACGCAGTTTTCCAAAATATAATATATAGGCATTTATATTCTAACCTGAACTACTGCAGGATAGATCAGTATTTCCAAAACAGCTTCCAACACACTGATTTTGACAGACTGAATCTCCATCACAGGCTTCTGTGCAGCAACTTGCGCATGATGCACAGGTAGTTTCGGAAAGGCAAGCTGAAAGAAAAAGGTCATTTTGAATTTTAATGCATCATAATTGCTTACGTCACGTATAAATTATCATAAACGGTATTTTATTTGTTGTAAGTATTGTGAATTTCAAATTATATTTCAATGAGTTGCAAACATAAAGACACCGTAAGTAGAATCTCTGTTTTAGCTATGCAAAGATTTACATGATTTTTTGGGTTCGCTCTTGCAGTACCCAAATTTGAATCTGAATTTCAGCTGGTTTGATTAATAATGTTGAACTTAGTTTACTAAACATAATATTGTTAGTCTATATCTTACCGGAGGGACAGGGAGACGAAGGTGTAGACAATCCAAGGCACTCATTCTTACAAACTTCAAGACATATATTATCGCCGAAATCACATTTTGCGTAACAACAATCTTCGCATTCCGCACAGTTCCTTGACGTGGAACTACAAGCTGGAAAGAAAAAGGTCATTTTCAATTTCAATACACAAGACTTTGTTTTTAGTTTTTCAAACAATTGGTTGGTCCTGAATAATCAAAACATTTAAATTATGACCAGCCCAACACAACTAGTTTTTTATAAGGGGTAATAAATAATAACATTATCTGGTATGTGTCAACTGGATAAGTTCGGTTAGTTTTTTAGTGTCTTTGATAAAATTTTAATAACTATAGAAATTTTTGATCAATCTGTTGGTAAAAAAAAATAATGCAAAAAATGTAGACATTTGTTATCTCACCCAAAGGACAGAAAGTTGAAGTATAGTCGCAGTATGCTAGACACCCTGCAGTACACAACGCTACATCTGTAGCAATTTGGCAAGAGTTTATACAACAATTTTGGCATTCCGCACAGGTATCTGACGAAAAACAATCTAGAAGCAAACAAGTCATTTTACAATTTAAATTCTCAATTACATGATACTTTAGTTACTGTACATATGTTTTCTTTCTTTGGTACTTAAATACTATTATGTTGGACAAGTGCTCATTGGTTTTGGTTATTGTATTTTATTTAGTGTACATGTTGGAAAATTAATGTTAATGGATTTGTATGATCAATATAAACGTTTTGGAATATAGTTTTTAAACGAATGTAATCATTCATAGTCTCACCAGAAGGACACGGATCGTCAGGGAACTCGGCGTCACAGGCATCAAAACACTCAGATTCACAACAAGCGACTGATTGTAGACCTGGATTTGAGCAAGCGTCTGTACAGCAGGTTTGGCAGTCCGCACAGTCAGATTCAGTGAGGCAGTCTACGAAGGAACAGGTCAGAATCAAATTAGAACACTCAAATAATGAAAACTTTAGTTATTGTAATTTTTGAGTTCTTGTCTGCACAAGTCTCAGCAAAAGACACGTATCTCGTTTTGTTACCATGGTATAATAATGTGTCACAATTTAAGATACGTGCCAATCGTCGAGTGCTCGCACATTAAAACATTTAGTGTCCCAGTTTCATCGAATTTGAATGTCAATAGGCCTGTTTGATCCAGGCTTTTACAGGTTTTAACATTTTAAATTGTTTTAATCCAGTTATCGTCTTACCCGTAGGACAAGTACCATCAAATCTGTCGTCGCATTTGTCAACGCAATACTCAACACAACTTGCGTTGTTTGGGCCACAAGCTCTGAGACAACAGCTTGAACAGTCGGCGCAGGCTGGTGCGTATGTAGATCCGAGGCAATCTAACAAAATGGAATTTTTAAATATTTTTATTTTATGGTTGACAAGAATAACGACTTTTAAAAATTTTAAAGTTCAATACATAACTACGCTTAACTCATTTATTGCACATTTTTACTATTATCAGTACGATATTATTTTTTTAAAAACGAATCCCGTTAATTCATGGGGAACCTTTTTGACAGTATTTGAGTAATTGATTTTATAAATAAAATACGGCATTCGTAATATCACCGACAAGACAGACAGTGGTTTTAAACGCTCCCGAGCAGCTTTCACGGCACATTAGCTCAGCTTCGTCTGTTTCTGTAAAATTCTCACAGCATTCTTCGCACTTCGTACAGGTAAATAAACTGGTGCACACTGAAAACAAACAATCAATTGTCAGGCTGCACATTTTGTTCAGGGTTAGATATCGATAATATTTCAATATAGGTTTTACCATTCACGGGCTCGTTTATTTGAATATTTATTTATTATTTTGTGCCGTGGTTTGAATTTGAATTTTAAAAAGAATTTTTAATTGGTTTTTGGATTAGTTTTTTCAAAAATGTAGGATTGGAAAATCTTACCGTCAGTACTGCAAGGAGCTGTAGTTGTAGCTGGAGGTGTAGGTGTAAATACCGCGTTCGCACAGTTTTGATTACAGCACCCAATACAGTCCTTGTCGTTAGTGTCACAAGTTGTTGTACAACACTTTTCACACTCCACACAGTCAACTGATAAATGACACACTAGAAACAAACATAACATTTTCACATTTTAATACTCAACTGCATTTTACATATTAGTTATTCTAAATTCTGTCGGCATTCTCAATGTTAAGTACATGGGGTAAATGTCAAAGGGAAGTTTCGTAAAAAAGTGTCATTTTGCACGGCTCACAATTAACAAACCGATTTTCCTGATCGACATGCCAAATTGAAGGTACATTCTTGCACTAGTTCCTATAGTTTGGTATTTTGATGAAATCGATCGTCTTTTAGGTTTTACTAAGATTACCCTGGAGGACTCTATTTTTAAAATTTCTCGAGTCAAAGCATTTAAAAAATCAGTACGGACGAACCGTAGTCGGGAAAACTCTGAAAACATCATAAGACCTCTTGGTAGCTTTAAATTAGTGCAAAAAACTCAGCGCGTCTGGAATCCGCCGTTTCCGGACTTTACGGTGGGAAATAGAATCCCACAGGAATATTGTTATTTTTCCAGTGAATTCTAGCAAAAATCTCTTTCCCGCCGTAAAGTCCGGAAACGGTGGATTTCAGACTCGCTGAGTTTTTTGCACTAATTTAAGGCTACCAAGAGGTCTTATGATTTTTTCAGAGTTTTCCCGACTACGGTTCGTCCGTACTGATTTTTTAAATGTTGTCACTCAAAAAGTTCTAAAAATAGAGTCCTCCGGGGCAGCGCCCGAACCAAGTATGGTAAAAACATAAAATAATTTATATTGAGTTTCCACAATTCGAGTTTGTGAATTATGGAATAATGAAATTTTGAAAACTGTAGCAACAATTTGTTTTCTTTGTATGGTTTTTTATATTTTATGATCTCGCGGAGGCGAGAACTTTAGAAAGTGTTGACACATAAAGTAAGTAAAGAAAAAAACATTGCGAATCATTGATACTCGTCATAAATTATTTACTGTTTTTTTACCATACTTGGTTCGGGCACTGATCCGGGTAATCTTACAAGGCAACTTTGTCAACTGCCCCCTCTGGATCCGGCTGAAATTTTGCACACTTGTTCCTCCCATCTCACCTACTCATCCCACAAGGGAAATTTTCGGCAAACTCGATTTTCGAAATTTTATGACATTTTCAAAATTTTGAAATCACAATTTTGAATTTTTCCCATGTCAACGGTATTTCCCGGAAATTTTTTTCGCCCAAATCCGGTTCGGCCGTGATGCTTGTATTTATTGCACGTCGTTAGGGCCCAAGAACGTTGAAATCGGACACCATTTCCGGATTTTACAGCATTTTTCCCGGAGCATGTCAAAAAAGTTGGATTTTGCATTTTCCATGTCCAAAATGATTATTGAACTTTTTAGACATGCTCCGGGGAAAATGCTGTAAAACCCGGAAAAGGTGTCCGATTTCAACGTTCTTGGGCTCAAACGACGTGGAATAAACGCCGGCATCACGTCCGATCCGGATTTGGGCGAAAAAGTTTTTCCGGAAATACCGTTGACATTGGAAAACCTCAAAATTTTGATTTAGAAATTTTGAAAATGTCATAAAATTTCGAAAATTGAGTTTGCAGAAAATTCCCCTTGTGGGATGAGAAGGTCGGATGGGAGGAACAAGTGTGCAAAATTTGGCTGAGCTTAACAATCCCGAGAGATACTGGTGGTCGGTGGTCGGAAAAGTGGTCGTAGTGGCTGGAAAGTGGTCGGAATGGTCGGAAAGTGGCTGGAAAATGGTCGCGGTGGTCGGAAAGTGGTCAAAGTGGTCGCCGACCAACGACCGTAAAGCATCGACCATGAACTTAATAGTAAGCCGACCACCGACCAACATTGAGTGGGAGTTGAACCTAGACCCTCTACTTGCAGTATGGAACTTAGACCGCTGGGCCACGAGGTCTTCATTCAAACGCGTATGGCTTTTGGAAGTAGAAGAAACGGTCATTGGTCGGCGACCACTTTGACCACTTTCCGACCACCGCGACCATTTTCCAGCCACTTTCCGACCACTCCGACCGTTTTACAGCCATTTTCCAACCATTCCGACCACTTTCCAGCCACTACGACCACTTTTCCGACCCCCGACCACCAGAATCTCTCGGGATTGTTAAGCTCAGCCACAAAATACAACATGTCCACAAGTTTTAATTACAGATTTTAATTTTTCTGTCAACTTTTGAATTTCGAATTTACACACGTTACATCATAAAATTACCTCACCAGCACCACCTCCAGATGACCTTTTACTCAATGGTTTTTCACTAGGTTTCGCTTTTTCAGCGCTGACGCTGGTTTTGGTTTTCTTCATTGTTTGAAATTTTCATTAAAGATTATGGCGGTTTGAAAATTGCATCGGACACATTCTGATTTAATTGTATGCCCAAAAAGGAAAAAAATTTAAGTGCATGAAAATGAAATGACTTTTCATTTCATTCTTTCTTGATTTTCAAATTTAGAAAACGTAAACATATTTTAATATTTAATATTTTAGTTTTAAATTTTGGATTAGCAGTCAAAATTCATTTCTCATCATTTCCAAGGCAACTCAAGTCTCAATTGTACATCTTTTAAATATTTTTCATGCAATTCACCCGTGATAATGAAGTCACTGACAATGATACATAAAATCTAAAAATATTCATCTACTCGCATTTATTATTTATTATTTCATATCTATAAAAATAGTGTTATCTCGGGACGCCTCAACTCAATTCACAATTCACCATCAACCGTCAGCCGTCAGACTGCAATTTGATGGGTCAGTTTTCCACTGTATGAAAATTAATTCCTGTGTATTAATTTCATATTTGAGAGTTGAGAGTGAAATTAAATCCACAGGCCAAATCAAAAACCCAGAGAGACCATTAGAGTCATTTTTCAACGTCATTTGTCATTTGTCCACAACTCAGCAGAACAAAACTGCAGCAATGCATATTTAATATTTAATATTGAATGTTGAGTGTTGAAAATCCTTATCGCTCTTCTCTCTTCTCTGTACATTGTACACAAACTCACTCTCGTATTTTCCATTGGATAACTAAGCACATGACGATTCTGTATTATGTATTCTGTAGCTAATGCTGGCGGATGCGATGTACGATAAACGATAAAGGAGAAAAAATGACTCATCAAGTGGATTTATTTATGAGAATTGAGAATAATATTCGTTTTATCCAAAACTATTTACGTTTTACTGGATCATCATTTAGTCGCAAAAGTTGGGTTCAAATTCAAATTAAATGCTGTAAATTAATTATATTTTATTCTACATTCTACACAGTGCAAACAGATTAAAATTTGAAGGAAGGAGAAATCGAAAAATAATAGAGGATGGCATTTTCACTCGGAGAAACGGCAACACGGCTTGGCTACGACAAACTTTTAGGTGAGTCAATATTCACGTGCATTAATACATATTATGTAAATTATATGTAAATCATAGGCAAAGAAAATCAAGGGCAATGAAATTACATTATTAATATTTGTACACAGATGAAAAAACATTGTTTTTGTTGTTTCATGTTTAGAAAGTGCAATTCGCTCTTCAATTGAGCTCGAGGAGCCGGATTGGACTTCCATTCTTGCTATTTGTGACATGGTCCATGAGAAAAAAATCCAGTGGGTTAAACATCAAAATCAATATCAAAATTTAGTGTTTTTTTCTAAATATTTTACATTCAACAGTTGACAGTTGACAGATAGCGGTATTTTTAAAACATTAAAAAAATTTGTTTAATTTAGTCTTTCTTTTTTATTGTGAATTTTACATTTTGTATTTTTACAGGCCAAAAAATATTCTACTGCCAATTCAATCCAAATTGAGGAGTGAAAATCCACAAGTTGTCATTTTAACACTTCAAGTAAAAATCCATGGCAAAATTATGTGCATAAAAATTGTGATGATTTCTGAATTTTTCGTTTCAAATGACAATTTTGTACAAAATCTAATAAAAGGAAAGGAAATTTTTATAATCCACAATTTTGTTGTAGATTTTGGGCGTGATTGTTCACAACTGTGGGAGTTCGTGGCTGTACGCTGAAATTGCATCCAAACCTTTTATTGAAGATCTGTGTAGACTTTACGGGGCATCTCGAGATGAGCGGGTGAAAATGCGGGTTCTCACTCTCCTCCAAACCTGGGCCTTGTCTATAGAACGATTTGTCCCCTACAAATTTATTTCGGAGATGGTCGCCTCAATGAAGACCAGTGGTGTTCAATTCCCCGTGGTTAAGGAAGAGGACGCTCTTTTATTATTTAGGAAACCGCCGGCATGGACCGACAGCGCAAGTTGCACCACCTGTGGAGTGGAATTCGGACTACAGGTTTTTAGGAGGAAACATCATTGTCGCCCTTGTGGCAAGACCTTTTGCCATCAGTGCTCTGGGAAGAGGACAAAATTACCTGAATTCGGCTCGGATAGGATGGAACGCGTTTGTGATTCTTGTTTTGAACGAAATGTTCGGTAATTTTATTTTTTTAAGTCTTTTTTAAAAAAAAGACTTTTGTAGGCATGCCTACGAAATATTGAATATCAAAAATAAATCTCATATTTTTTTGTAGGTTTTCGGATGAGAGTGATGCTGGCCAGGAAATGGATCTGAATTTGGGATTACTGCACCTGGTTCTGACTGCTGCAAAAGAAAAGGTTGAGGAGGATGAACAAGCGGAACTGGAATTGGCGATTGCTATGTCACTGTCAGAGCAAGAAAATTTACCCGAGCCGCAACCGGATGAAACATCTGACTCAGAATCTTCATCACCATCGAATAAAATTGTGAATGAGGGCATTGAAGAAGTATCTGACTCTGGAGATGAACAAGAACATCCGGAAAATCCCCACGAATTTCTTGACTCTGGTAAACAAAACAATGTAAATCTCAAAGCTCAAAATTATTAATAAATAATAAAGCAAATTTATTTTTAATGGATTTTTTTGATTTTAATTTTAATATTGAATTAATTCAGACATGGTAACGATGGACGATTTTCGAGACATGCTGCCCTACGCCGAGGTACAACAAGAAATTTCAGTGAGACGAAGTACTCTTGCCTCAGACATCCTTGCGAGATACGCGCCAAAAGTATATGCCAAACTCAATTTACTAGCTCAACCTATCATTGTTTTTTCAGGAGAAAGTGGTGAGTCTAATCATAATTATTATTATTTCCAAAATTATTGTTTTTACGATTTTAAAATGAAAATTAAATTTTGAAAAGTTTATTATTTTTATTGGCTTTGATTTTATAGGAATTGACGCGGGAGCTTTGAGAAAGGAATATTTTTTCTCCGGAATGCTCGGTCTTGACACCTTTGCCGTTGACGGACATCCAATTTTTGACGGGCAGCCGGATTACCGCCTTTTATCCACAGATCAGTTTCTCTTGTCCAATGGGACGTTTTACTCCATCGGCAGATTCATGGTGCACAGTTGCGTTCACATGGGAATCGCCTTCATCGGCCTAAGTCAAGCCGCATCCACATATATTTTAATGTCCGATGATGATTTGGAATATGAGAAGATTAAAAGGATTCCCATGTCAGTTCAAGACCTGCCAAGTGAAGAGGCCGTCACAGTTTTTCAAACGGTATGAAAAAGGTCAAAGGTCAAAAAAATTTGAATGTTTAAAAAAAGTTTACCGCCAATTTTTAAATTTTTTTTAAAAAAAGCTACCTTTTTGCACCTTTTTGGAAACGAACAGGCCCAGAAAATTCAAAGAGGAGAAAAAAACATCTGTACTCCGGAGGAACTGGAGCAGCTAGACAAGGAAGTATTTGGAATCGGTTTTAATGTGAAGGTGACCCCTGAAAATTCAGTGACCTTTCAGGAGGAGCTACTTTTCCATCATGTCATTTCCAGTCGGAGATTTCAACTAGAGGAAGTTCGAAGGGCATTCAAAGAATGTAAACCTCTTTGGGATTTTTTAAGGACGCGACCTTATCTCCACTCCAGTATTTTTCCAAGTTCCCATGACCTGGAATTTCCAGCGGGTGCCCTCTTGGGCATGATTGAGGTCGATGGAGATCATCATCAAGTCATCGACTACTTCAAAGAGTTCATCACTCAGCTTGGACAAGGTGAGCCGAATTAGCCATCTAGCGGCTAAAATTTGTACTAGCTAGTGGCGCCATCTAGCGGACCCATTTTTTGAACCCGTTTTGATTTTTAATTTGAATTTTGACCCTATAGGAAAAATTGAAGGCGCTTCCCTCCGTCAGCTCTGTGAATTATGGACTGGTTCTCCCATAATTCGAGGCGAAAGATTGGCGGTGAGAGCAGAGTCGGAGATTGAATTCGTCAAAGTTCAAGCCTGTTTCAACATGTTCATCCTCCCGGAAAACTGTGACAAGTCTCAACTTTTTGAGCAGCTCCGCGTGGCCTGTGTCTACGGGTCAAAGGGATTCGAAGATGAAAGTTTGGATCAGGCACTCACCACATTTTTTGGACAGCTCCGTCAACTGCTGCGATGAAAAAAAACGTACATGATTTATTATGTACAAAATAATGCTCTTTTTACGTACGATACACAATGCACAATGCACACGTTTAAAAACTATTTTCCAGGCATTATATTTATATTTGTATTGGATAAATGTTAGTCATAAACCATGTTTTACATATTTTAATAGAAAATTAATGCTTCAACCATTAAATACTCAAGACTCAAGACAAGTTTCAAGTTGTACAATGTAAAATAGTCCATTTTCTTTGGATTTATTTACTTGTAAATGTGATAAATGTTTATCTCTCTCGTCTCTCGTTACAATGTCCAGTGCAGTGTCATCAATAGGACATTAGTCGACGCATTACGCTCTCGTCGTACACAATGTATTTTTCAATGTATTTATTTATGTACGACAAAATTGCATAACATGTACAAAAAAGATTTCAGGCCGAAACACATGTAGAAATGAAAAGCAGAGACTCTTTTCCTCCAACAACAAGTAAATAAACAAATAAACATAATAACTGTCGTTTGTCACATCTGTACATACGGTTTTTACTCATTAGTCGTTGCCCTTTGTTTTATCAATGACCATTTGATGCACCGTCATCATCATCATCATCATCATCATCATTACAAAAAAGATCGTTAATGCTCTCCATATCAATTACCTTCCCTCAGTTTCGCAATATTTGTCTAATTAATTTATATTATTATATTTTTGGTTTTTTTTTAATAATTGACCAAAAATTAATCATTTTTTTCCAAGATTTTATTTGTTCTTTTTGATCTGGAACCGGAATGGAAACCAAAAAGCGGAATTTTACCGTGGAAAAGTTGATAAAATGTATCCTGTATTCTGTAGTATGTAGGATGCAGAATGTAGACAGTAGAAAGTAAACAAACAATTAAATCAAAACTGGTTTATGCTCTGTTAAAATATGCAATGAAACATCACAAATCACGCACCACTCCTCATTATTGATATTGAACTGGTCAAAAACAATTTGAGTGCTAATGAGCTTTGAAATTAAGCCCGAAAAAGAATCATCATGACAAATGAGGAGCTGCATAATCCACTTGAATTTCAATAGCTCGATAATATTAATTCCTCACAACTTGTGAGTATAAAGACGACAAAAGCTTAAGGACTAATGAGCATCTTTCCATTTCCACCTCCACCAAAAGAACAACAACAATTACAACAAAAACCAGAGTAGAGTACGGACAAAAATTTTGGTTCTGTATTGTTACTTGTAATTTATTCATTATTTGTACAATTCGATTCAAAATGGCGTCCATCAATCAAAATCGACATTCCTCCGTAAGAAAATAACAATAAAAAAAGAAAAATCCAGAATTCCCTGTTTTCTGCCCACCAACGATAGGCGGATTTATATTTAAATAATTTTTCTTGTTTTTTCTCTTAATGCTATTTTTAGGCGGTTTTTCTGCTAATTTTGGCGGTTTCATCCAGCGTATTTGCAGCACCCGCCAAAAATGAAAAGAATGTGAAATCTCGAGATCTTGTGGCACTGGACACGGTTCAAAAAAATACAGGGATCGTGTCATCCGGAACTCCAATAATTCTGGCTGATGCAGGATCTGCAGGAATTTCCTCAGGTGGACAAGCCACACAAGCCATCCTTCTCACAACCAGCGGAGGCGATACCGCACAAGCCGTTGCGGTTCCAGTCACAACCTCAGTCACTGGACAATCTCAAGTTACCAACATCAATACATATAAAACACAATAATGCGACAACTGATAACAGACAACTTTGAACATTGGACAGTTTTCCGCCATCTTGTTCATTTTACAATAAATACATTTGAGCTGGTTGCTTCTTGTACATAATATTATTTACAACTGATTATTCATTATTATGGGAAATAAAGTGGTGCGTTATAAATTACTAAGAATAACAAAAACAATTGTGGGCTATTGCTTTCTGCATGTAATAATGTCCAAAAAAAACGTCCCGCATGATGAAAGAGAGGTTAAAGGTCAAAGGTCACATTTTTGAAAAATTTAAACCTACAAATTTCCATTTTAAATAGTTGAGGTAAAAATGAGCTCCTCAAGATTTCATACACGGATAATTATTCGTCCAATTTGGATACTTTTATTCACATTAGTTGCATCTTTACAAAATTTAATGCTGGCAAAAAGTTCACAACTGCATCCTTTTGATTCCAGGACCAGATCCAGTTTCAATTTAGAAAAGGAGCCAAATCTCTTGAAAATTCTTGGACCATTTAAAAACTGTCAATTTTTCTTTGCCACAACCTCCTTCAATTTAGTTGTGGAAAGTAATGCACATGTTCGACTGGTTGAAGAGTTCCTTGCCAACATCCTTGCTTTGGAGGAATTTCGATCCAGTAGCCAATACTTTGACGTTACCACAGCTGGTCGGGATCCAAAAGTGAAGGAAAGATGGCGGCTGAAATATGGAGCTGGTTTTCATGTTCCTCTTTTTCTCAAGCTGAAATCAAAGTCCGAATCCAATTTTGGTTCTGATTCGGATTCGGATTCGGATTCACTTTTGACAATTTTCCTGGGCCTGACCTCGCCCATAGTTTGTCAAATGGTGGATTTTACAGGCAGAAAAGATTTAAAGTCCTCTTTTGTCTTTGGCTCTTTTGCACTTCCTTCCTGATAAATTATTACTTGAGCGTTCTTCAGAGCATCCGGATTTCACCCCAAAGTTGAGGAAGATGAAAATGCGGTGATGGAACATGTTTTAAAGCAAGGTTATAAAATCATGGTCTCCGAGGGTGACCACTTCTATTTGAAAGCAATGGACAAGCTTTTTAATGATGATTCTTACAAAATGATAAATCCGCTGGCGGTGAAGGAACGGGTTTTGATCGAGTCCGTTGTCACGTACGACGAATCCATACTAATGGTCACACATCAATGGACGAGATTTGAGATTCGGCCTTGAAACAAATCAACTACTGGAAATTTGGAAACTTTGCAACGCTGGATGAGGAAACACATCAGGAGGCCTATCAAACTTTTGCAAGTCTATCCAACGTCCATATTTTCATGACCAGGGAGGCATTTTTGCAGCAACAGCTCTCCTGGGAATTCAAACTGGCAAATGTGGATGGACCTTTGACCTCATTCAAAAGGATGACGAGTAGCGGGATTTTAGACTGTTGGAACAGAGCTTATGAGGCCGCAAGAGAGCATTATTGGTACTTTTTTAAATCAAAAATAGTTGGATGGATGTCGGAAGAAAACAGGTATGAAAGCTGGGCGGAAATGGAGGAAAACAAAGAGAGTCAATTGAGCGGAATCCCTAAAGATGACCTGATTGTCAGGGCCATTTTCTACACGCTCCTCTCCGGAATGGGAGTCGCACTATTATTATTTTTCTACAAAATTACTAAAGACCATTTGACGGGTTTGACCTAGTCAAAAGTCAAATCGGTTGGTCTGTCGTCGTGATTTTGGGTGAAAATCACTGTCAAAGGTATACAGAAGCGGTTGGAGTCGGTATGTGACTACTGCCGCAAGAGTTTCATGCTCAGGACCAAAAGAGAAAAGGCACATCATAAAGTTGTTCACAATGCACTGCTGGTAAAAAGGATTTCAAATTGAGATTTGAGATCTGCAAAAAGTCCGTGAAAGCTTTCAGTCTGCAGCTGAAATTCCCTTGAAACATTTTCCACTCACAAAACCTAGATCAGTCTTTTATGAAAAGCTGAATTTTGAAGAAATCCCGATTCACATGTATCTGCAATATGGAAAATTCCATGTTTTACAGAGGGAACTTGAATGAGAATAACTGGCCATGAAAATCGTAATGCTGAGAGCTCAAGTTCTCATTTCCGTTGGAAAATCAGGGGACAACTGCAGCTACAAATATGATATCAAATTGGATTGATGCAAGTGAAATTTTTGAAAAAGTACAAACATTTGCACACCAAAAACACGCCATTTTATCATAATCCGTTGGAAGCACTCAAAAAAATGAGAAATGTGAAAATGACCCATGTGTAGACTTACATTTAGAAACTAAGAATTCGTCCCACCCCTAAATGGAAGGTTCCTGAGAATGGGGTGTTAGTAAAACCCACGTCCCACGTCCCACACCCCCAAAATTTCCCCAAATGACATCATAGGGTGTGGAATGTGGACTTGACCCATGGGGTGTGGGTTTTTCAAAAAAATGTCTGTAAAAGAAGGGGGGTGTTCTTTTCGAACACTCTACGACAACCTGGGGGCGTCTTTACATTTTTTCCCAGGTTTGGCCTTATCAAAAGTTCGAAGCCTAGTCCCTGTACTGCAAATTTACCAATGTGAGAATCAAGCTCACAAGCAAAGGGATCGAGAAATGTTTTCCAGAATTGGATGGGTGTATGTTGGTTGAATAGGGACTAGTGGGTGTAGCAAAAACCCTGGAATACTACGTGCCCCTTGGGCGTTGGCCAGAGATATTTGAAATTGCTGCTGGGCCAAGGCCTGGGTTGAATTTCTTTCTCTATCTATTTCTTTCCTATATCTTTCTCTATCCTACGTCTTCATAAATGTTTTGTGTTGGCTTCGGCCATCACTGGACCCGTTGATGGTGGACCCACAAAAAGGATTGTGAGTACTAATTCATGTACTCTAGATGTTCAGTTGAAAAATTATTTTGAAAATGAAGATATCCCTTCAGAAAAAATTCTGACAAAAGCAGAACAAATGGCCACTGACCATTTTTCAGATACTGCTTTTAGAACTTTAGATGGTAAAGTTTCTTTCTGTTGTGCTTTTTTATTGTTTTGTTTTTCATTCGTTGGGGAAAGGAACAAAAGCACCGGGCTAAATTCCTCTGTCGTTATACCTCATTTAAATTGGCATTTTGCTTCGCTTTTCGTAAACATTTCATATTTCACGTTCCATCCTTCATCGACAGATTTACAATATTGTCGCGGTGACTGTAACTGTGAGGAGGTGAAAAATTTGAGACAACTGCTTTTGTTTATAACATAAATTTCTTTTCCTTTGCGCAGTGAGCAAGAAATGTGGAAAAATTGTGAGAGATGAAAATTATTGGAAATATTTATAATGAAACCAAAACCATACCAAAGGAGTTTTAATCTCAGTTTTACAACCTGGTTAAAAAGTAACATTTCTTGAAAACATTTTTCGTCTCACTCCAAAGTTTGAGCAACAGTCGTTTGTTTTCAGCCGGAATTGAATGCCCATATGTAAATAAGCAGGGGTCAGGTTTGCCGAATTGTTCGTTGGGTGCTAAAATTGAATTGTCAGATTTCCGTAGCTCTCGATTAGTACAGATTACACATCTTACGTGATTCTTATGTCTTGTGTCTGTGCTACGTGACCCATTCAAAGATGATGAAATAACATGCATTAAGCTGGATCAACTGACGCGCATCTCATGATGTAGGATTTTGTGTGTTTACACTCACTCGTCTTCTTTGTTGTAGAGTGTAACAAGTCAACCTTCTCGTTTAGTTACTATACATCGTATGCCTAGCATACACCATATGTATAACGTAACGAGTG
>JAQGBH010004571.1:0-16372 GCA_034698265.1 Sminthurinus aureus
CAAATTGATTTGAGAAAAACCGAATCAGTCCCGAATTCAATCAGGTACCCACAAAAAAGCTGAAAAATCACACTGTGTCCCGGTGAAATTTGATTTGATCCCATTTTTCCCACCACCAAAAAATTCCAGAACTCAGCAGAATTTTTAAAGGGCTCAAGATGAAATCTGCATCATTGGCATTGATTTTTGAAAAATAAAAATCAGTTGCAAGTCCATAAATTTATTCAACTTTCTCGTCCTTTTCTTCTGCATTGTGAACAAATTTCATGTTGAGTTGCGGATATTTTTTCATCTGCATTTTGAATTGATTCCAATAAAAAGGAAAATCTTGCGCCGTCGTCATGAAAACGGTTTTTGGATATTTCAATTTGATAATGATCAAATCAGGGAGGTTTTCGGTGCAGGTTACATTCTGACGAGTCAGGATCAGTTCAATCGTGTGAAGTTGTTGACAGGGCTCCAATTTCTGGCAACCAGATTCTTCAAATGGGAGCAACTGGAATTTAGGATCGCACTGTACACTGCATCTAGGACTCACCTTTTGTTTTCTATGCGCATCAATCCTCGCGAACAAATAAGCTGGTTTGTAAAAGTCATACACGGTAAAAGTTTTGTACAAGTTGAACAAAGAATGTTTTGGATCTGTACCGCTGCTTGTACAACGCCAATCCATTTGCGTATAGTAGACGAAAAAGGCGCCATCTTTGAGGAAATCCATCGAACTGTTCCACTTCGGATCACTTGCGAACGGAAAGTCGAGCAAATAGCTACTTTTGATGATCCCGCGAAATCCGCTCACCAAAATCAAACTCATCATCAACCAAACGCCCAAAATCAGGCGAATCGCTCTCTTCAACAAATTTTTGATAAAGTTTTGCTTGATTTGGTGGATTTCTTGGTGGATTTGGATTCCTGGAGGAATTTCTTGATCATTTTGTTCCAGCAAAATTCGGACGATCCACAAAAACAGTTCGGACAGTTTCTGCCAGATATTCGAGTTTTTTGAAGTTTCTTTCCGATTTGGGACCAAATAAAGGATCAGGAGAACGGTGACAGTGATCACCATGGAAAGGAGTAGCAGTGTCCAAACCTCCTTTTGAAACGGCGTCGTGTAGATCTGCAGCGTACTTTTGGTTTGATGGACGCTGTCACTCGTGATGAATTTGTAGTCGACGACTCCGGTCCAAATCCAAACAAGGGGCAACTTCCCGATACCTCCAGATTCCGGAACATGTCTCTGAATATTGACGTTCAGCTTTTCAGATCTCCAGGAATCTCGATGTGGTTCACTTATCCATGTTTGATTTACCAAAACTGAATTCAGAAGGCCTTCAACAGCTGATATAAATGTGACGGGGTTAAATGGATCAGCGGGAGTTTTGAATCGAAAAGTGGGTGTCCCAGCTCCAGCACTAGGATTTTCTTTTCTTTTGTTCTTGTTGTTGGACATGACTGCGGAGTAGCATGATTTTTTTTCGGGTGATTTTATGTTTTGACCAGGCTCTTCCGGCGGTGATTCTGCCTTGAATTAATTATTTAAAATATTCCAGTGATTTATGAACCAGACGCCCGAGATTTGCATTACAGTTTCCGTTTTGCTGTATTTTCTTTGAGCTGTTGTTGGTTTTTGAAGTGTGACAGCTACAAAAGGAATAAGATGGCTCTTTACAAAAAAGCGGAATTGGGAGAAAAAAGGCTAAGGGAAATTTCCCATTCCTTTTTCTTGTTCTTGTTCTTTCTGACTTTCACTATTTTTCCGCTCTAAAACGACATTTCCTTGCTCCGACATTTCCAAGAAAATGAGCGTAAATTTTGCTGGGATTGTTTTGCTTTTAATCTGAGTGCACTCGCCTTGCTCGATGAAAGAGCAGCAAATGGCTCCACTTTCAGCGTATGTTTGCATTCCGAGATGCACCTTAGCCATTCTTAAGGCAAAAAGGCCCTTTTTTGCAGTGTAGCTTGTGCTTTGGAAGAACAGCGGCCAGTAAAACACGTTGATGAAGCAGAAAGAGTGTTTTACACGACCTGCTGCGCTCAGTCCGTCACTAAAATAACTTTTGTAGTTCTCGTCTGAAACTTTTAAGTCATCTCGAAGCAAAAATGGGATTAGAAAATCAAGTGAATGCTGATTATGCTGCTGGATTTCAATTTTTTTTCCGTTTTGCATAGAGCCGAGTTGAGCTGCCAATTGAATTCCATTTTCTTCATCATTGTCCTTGTTTTTTTCATGTAGAATATTTCCAGCGAGATGAATCTAGCAACCGTCTTCCATTTTTGCCGCGTCATCCAGAATTGAGGTCAAATCGACCTTTTGGAGCATCGTTCCTTCTATTGGAAACTCAAGGGAAATTCCAATTCCGATTTTTCGGCCAATGGATTTTTTACCATGAAAATTATGAGAATTAGTACGAAATTTATAGGAAAATAATACATCGCCATTTTAATCGTGAAAATTTGCTAGAAAAAAGTAGCGAAAGATTTTTGAGTTGAGATGTAAATTTTATATCCAAATTTGCTATGTATTTGTATTTGTGCTTGTAATTTTAGATTTTAAGTATTGACTGCTGACGTGTTTATTGATTTCAATTTGATGTGTTCAATGAAATAGATTTTTTTTAAAACGAGCTTGAGTTTTGAGTTTTGAGTTTAGCCCTCATTCATTTTGCAGTTCTCTTTTGATTTTTGATATGATTTTGGTTCAAAATTTTTAGCAAACACTTGTTGACGGTGCTTTAAAATCAAGAATCTAGATTGTAAAATTTAGAGCGAGAAATATCCACTTGGAACATCGAACATGGAGCCAGAAAACCGCGTAGAAATGCAAATTCAAATTCACGCCCAATGTTCTTGTTGACAATAACCATCGATCATGGATATTGAAAATTGAAAATCCTCGCCCTTTTAAAATCAATAGTCAGAAGCTTGGAAAATCACAAGGATTGACTGGAAATGATTGGAAATGTGTTCAAAATAATCAACGTTTTATTCTCTAAAAAGTTTTAGAAAACTTGCTGTAAAAGTACTTGTTTATGAGTTATGATTAATTTCCATTAAAACCCGTGTAATTCGAATACACGCTCTTTACTGTTTAGTCTGATGGTTTAAGATTCACGTTGTTGTTTTAAATGCTTCTGAGAAAAGTGAACAAGTTATGAATAAGGCGACGGAGAAAAGGCTGAATTTTATTTTGGTTAAATTCAAAGATTTAATGGAGTTATTTTCATTATTGTCATGTAACATTGGTTGCCATGGTAATTCGGGTTGTGGGAGGGGTTGGGTCAAAGCGCTTTGACGTCGCGGATGTTGTTGGTGTCGGTTTGAAGGTTTCCTGTCAAGTCGTTTTCGAGTTATCGTTATAACCAATATTTTTGGTTGTGTTTATACGCAGCTCCAAAGACGTGAGGAAGATGTGAAAAAGGGATCATTTTTTGTTGTCCTTTGTTCATGTGGTCTTTCCTTTTTCTTGGGTCAAGTGTCAAGTCTCGAGTGGCAAGAAAGGTGATGCATTAAAGCGTTTAATGTTGAATGGCAGAGCTGTTCTTCATTGTTGCAGCCATTGTTATTAAAACAATTACAACAATGGCATGTGACTGTATTTTTTCCAATTAGACTACACTGTCTTTTATCGTAGATCTGTTACACTGCTCATTGCTTATATTTCCACGCACTTGAACTTTTAATGCGCTGAACTAATTGCGAATTGCCAATTGTTAATGACTAATTGTTGTTAATTGTTCAGCTTGTCTGCTTGCACTTTGGTTTGGTTTGGTTGCGGCTTGTGTCAAAACTCAAAAGCCACGTCCATTTAATTTGGCTGCCAAACATAAAACAATTTTAGTAGGCTGATTCTGATTTGGACTGATTTGACGCCGGTCTAATATAATGAAAGCCCTTTTCCTTTGTGGTTTGATACTGGTAGTTTGTGGATTTTTGCCACAAGGTGGCGCTCGATGGTGGGGCGGACGGAGGGAGGTAGCTCGAGTATTTAGTACATAAATTAATTTCCGTGTAAATAAAATGGATAAATGTGTAAACTGACAGCTGTGTGATTTGAACTTTAATCTTTGTGATTTTAGGAATACTGCTTAGACTACGGAAAGGATTGTGCTCCGCAATCTTTTCTTCGCTGCTGCCCTGGTCACGAGTGTTTTGCAAGTCCTTATGGTGGCGGAGGAGTCTGCTTACTCAGTGGTGACAACCTGGATTGGTAGTTGGTAGTCATTCATGATGGATCTGATCTCAACTCAACTAAAATCATCTCAGTTCAGCTCATCATTTTACAGCAAATTCCCATTCCAATTTTTTATCCAAAATTAATCAACATTTTACTAGAATTAAGACTCTAGAGTCTAGAATCGGACTGATTTCTTTTCCTTGCCTTTTGTCTATCTTATTCATTTATACATGTTTGAAAATATGAGAATAAAATTTCTTTTGTATAAAAAAAACTCTCGAGTCTTGAATCTTGAGGAACTTTGATCTTTTTGTTATTAGTCATAAAAAAATTGATGACACTAAAACCTAAAACTGTACAGTTTATTCTACTTTATGAAAGGACGAAGGAATTTTCTCCGGAACAAAGCTGCCTAATTTAATGACTACTGACATCTGGCGGAAAGGAATGGAATGGAATTGCGATTGCAAGTGCAATTGAGGTCGGAGCACTGAAATCGGTTGGATTTGTTGTATATTTTTCTTGCAATTGATCGGCCTTGTTTTTCCCGTCTTTTTCAGTTGATTTGAATTCAGAAGATTCAGCAGATTTCACAACAAACTCGAGATTCATCTCACAGTTGCTTTTGCTTTCATCATGGCTCTCATTATCAAAATAGTCATTTGGTACTTCGGTATTTCCATGGTTACGGCCATGGTTTTGAATTTCGCTGTCAAAATTCAAGTTGTCCTCAACAGCGACTGAAGTGGAAAACGGAATGACCAATTTTTGAACAGCTGTTGTTGATTTCGTCAGAACAACCATCGAAAATTTTAGCTTGAATAAAAAATTGAACATAGTTTCAAGAAGAAGCGTAGTTGCGGGGAAAATGAGAGAAATGAGCCAGATTTGAAAGATGAGATGAATATCGGAATCTTGAAATGAAAGTGGTTTGAATTCCGCAAGAGATTCGTCGATGAATTCTGTTGAATTCCTCCAAATTTGCCGATCCCGATGAAATTTGATTTCCTCCCATTTTTCCCACCACCAAAAAATTCCAGAGCTTAGCAGAATTTTTAGTGGGGTCAAAATTATATCAGGGTCGTTTTCCAGCAAACCCAAATCAATGTTGAATCCACGGATTTCTCGAACTGTTTCATCAGTTTTGGACTCTTGGCCATTGTGAACGAATTTCATGCCGAGCTCCGGATTATTCTTTATCTGCTTTTTGAACTGATTCCAGTAGAACGGAAAATCTTGAGCCGTTGTCATGAAAACCGTTTTTGAATGTCTCAGTTTATTCAGAATGAGACCTGGGAGTTGTTCGGAACATGTGAGATTCTGACGAGCCAGAATTAGTCCAATTTTGTACAATCTTTGACAGGGCTCGAAAGTCTGACAACCGGAATCTGCAAGTATGTTATTGTATACAAACGGGCAAAGAGACTTGCAAGATGAAATATGTTCAGCCAGGATGTGATCAATCCTTGAATTTAGATACGACGGCTTCTTGGTGTCCAACTCCAAAAACCAATAACCTCGTATGTTGAAGATTAGTTTTTTCGTTAAAACGTTAGATGGGTCCGATGGGCACGCCCAATCCATTTGTGTGTAGTAGACGAAAAAAGAAGCATCTTTGAGGAAATCTATCGAACTGTTCCACTTCGGATCACTTGCAAAAGCAAAATCCAGCAAATATTCGCTTTTGATGATCCCGCGATATCCATTGGTCAAAATCAGACTCATCATCAACCAAACGCATAAAATCAGGCGAATCGCTCTGTTCAACAAATTTTTGATAAATTTTTGGTGGATTTGGTGGATTTTTTGCTCGATTTGGATTCCTGGAGGAATTTCTTGATCAGGTTGTTCCAGCAAAATCCGGAGGATCCATAGAAAGAGTTCGGACAGTACCTTCCCGATCATCCTCATTTTTGAAGAAGATCCTTTTTGATATCTGATCAAAACCAAAGCAAGAATTAGGAGTACAGTGACAGTTATCACCATGGAAACGAAAAGAAGTGTCCAAACATCCTTCTGAAACGGTGTCGTGTAGATCTCCAGAGTGCTTTTCATTCGGTAGACGTTTTCACTGGTGATAAACTTGTAATCTTTGCTTCCGATCCAAATCCAGTTAAAAGGGTTTTTATCACTCCAATCTTGCACTTCAGGTGAAAGGTCAAAAATTGCCACTCGTAGTTTTCGAGAACTCCATTTTTTTGCACCAACAATGATTTTCAATATTTCGTACGTCCATGTGTAATTGGGATTGACAACAGAATTGAGGAAATTTTTCAGCGCTTTTGCTGATTTTACCGGATGAACTTGATCAGCTGGAGTTTGAAATCTTGATGATTTTGATAAAATGTTAGATTCTGTTCCAGATTCCAATTTTTGACTCACCGAATTTTTATTTTTGTTAATGCTGATGTTTGACATGATTCTAGAGTAGCACGAAGATCCGGATCCAAATTCGGTAGAGTTTCTCTGACACTTTATTTCCAGTGCCCCTGTTTCTTTGATGAAGGTCCAATGATTAACAAGCCACACGCCAGAAATTTCTATTTCTCTTTCTGTCACGCGGTTTTCAATCTTTCCTCTATTTCTCCTCAGAACCGTGACCACCGCAAAAGGAAATAGCTGACTATTTGTACCAGAAAGAAATTTTGAAAAAAATGGCTCAGGAAAATTTGGTGGTCTCGTCCTGTTCATCTTTGAACCAAATTCTTTTGGATCTAACACAACATTTCCTTGCTCGGAAATTTCCAGAAAAACGATCGTAAATTTTGCCACAAGTTTTGCTTGCAATGGTGTTACACATTGTTTATTTGCAATCACAGAGCGGCAAAAAAGATCGTTTAGAGCGTACTTTAGCATTTGTCTTTGAGCGTAAGTAATTTTGAAGTTAAAATTATTTTTCTCGTAGGTTGTGGAAAGCAAAGGCCAGTAAAACATGTTGATGAAGCAGTGGGTATTTTTTGCTAGAGCCGCCGAGGTAAATCCGTCGCTAAGATAAATTTCATATTTTTCGGGTGAAACCTCAACAACGTCTCTTAACAGAACAGGGATGACAAAATTGTTTGAATTTTGGCCAATTTGAGCTGCTAATTGGATTTGAATTTCTTTCCCGCCTGCGGATTCGCCCATGATGTTTTCGCCGAGATAAATCCAGCAGCCAGTTTCCGACACGTCAGCAAGAATCGAAGCTAGGTCGATACTTTTCAGAGTTGTCGCTTCCGTCGGTGACGCTAGGAAAATTCCGGTTTCAGTTTCCTCAGCCAGAATTAACGAAACCGCCATCAACAAAGTTGTGGCCATTTTGAGTAACAAAGTGAAATATCTGCAACTTGACGCCATTTTAGAACAAAATGGGCGCAAAACTGTATGATTTTCTTTTTTCTCTTTATACTAACGTGTCCTTGCGGTTCAACATCGGTAAATGTTTTCTGGGGTTTTGCTCAACAAAGTTTGTCGAGAGTTTAGAGCTCAGGCTGATTGAATTTTTATTGGCGTAGGAGCACCCAATTTTCATATTAAAATATTTTACTTTTTCAATTTTCAAGCTCATCAATTTCCAAGTGCTTGACTTCAAAGTTGAAGAACAAGTGCTTTTTTGAGCTGGCACTTTAAATTCAGCTCTTACAAATACATTTTCTGTTTACATAATTATTCAAGTGAAAACTGAAATACGCCCACTTTAATTGAATTAAGCGACGCTCATTGAATTTCTAAGACTGACTTTAAAATTGAATTGTTTTATGGAAAGACCTCACTTTTAATGTTGCTTTAGTACTTGAGAATTGTTGTCTTTCCAAGAGTCAATTCAATTTGTCTTTGGACATTTTTTATGTTCGCTTTAATAGTCTGCAAATTGGACAAATTAAATTATGCAAATTCAAAAACAATTGAACAAAATAATCGATAGGTACCTCGAAATCCGAATCATAAAATATTTTGTCACATTTATATAAATTTTAGGGTTTTCTTTATTTATTTATTGATTGTTGCTATAGTTACGATATTTCTGAAGGAAATGAAACCAGCAATGTGGATTCAGAACTGAATTTGAAATCAGATTCGGGTGTTTTCTGAATTGCTGTACCCAATATATTGACAATTATCCATCAAATAAAAATGAGTAAATGAAAATAAATAAAACAATGTTAACTTTGTGAAAGGTAAAACTTTGAACCTTTTCAATAATCTAAGTTCTTCTCAGACATGCACAAGGGGCATTTTGTAGTTTTATGAAGAATGTACAGAGAAAGACCACGAAGAATTTTTTGCAATGTCTTTGTGAATGTGACTAAGCCAAAATTTCCATGGCAAAGTTGTTCTATAAGGAGACAGCAAAATGAAATGACGGCACAGAGCAACCAAAAGTAGAAAACAAGGTGAATTTCCGTGTCAACGAACGAGAGGGGTTTGAACGGTGGAACTTGTTCTTGTTCTTGTTCATTCATCGTAAAATAAGAGAATGATTTTCCCGCTCTTCTAGTCTTTGACTTTGATTCAAGACGCGAAGAGAAATTTGATTTAGAGTTTGAATTTTCCTCCGCTTCAAATTTGAATGGATATCGAAATCGTATTTTGTCCCAGTTTTCCCACAACTTGAAAAGCCCAGAGCTGATTAGTTTTTTCACTCGGTCTGTCACAATTTCGGGATGATGTGGATCCACGCCATAAGGAACTTTCAGGTAGGTCCTTTTTTTTATTGGACCACCGTGCTGCTGCCCCTGGCGGTGCCGGTGGGTTTTCGATTACGAGAAAACTTGATTCTAAACCTGTTGGCTTCCATCGCCTCCTTAAAAAATGACCAGTAATAATTCAAGTCTTCTTCCGGTGTGATCAAAATTGAGAGGGGATTTAAATTCATCCTCTTTTGAACAACGTATTCGAGCTCACGAGGGCACGTGAGTTGAGTGTGGTGGAAAAGTGCCAACATTTTGTACCAATTTCGACAGGATTTTAACCGAGTACAATTCGTTTCTGAGAACTTGATATTGAACTTGGTATTTACATTCTGCCCCATTTCACATTGCTCTTCACAGGCAAGCCAAAGATCGTGTGTGGTCCACTTTATGTCCTGGTTTTGGTACGGAGCACTAAATTCCTGACCTGTCGAATTTGTGACCTGCCATTCAAAGTTTTGATTTAGGAATCCGTTGGTGTAGGTTGGCTGGAGAAACTGAGTAGGTGGCATGATTTTTGTATAACGCGGCTCTGTAACTGTATCCTTCGGGCAGTCAAAATTAGCGCGGGTGTAGAAAATGTTCAAGAATTTGCTTGTTTTAAATCCAATGGGGAATTTTCTATCGGTGTCAAAGGAAATGGCTCCAGATGAGCTCAATTTAATTCCAAAATGGTAGCCAATTAGCTCGTTTGCATCACTCCACTTTGTAGTGAATGGGAATGGAAGTGTGCAGTCGGATTTAATCATGCCTGTCAAAAATTGAAAGAGACAATTAAAGAGTTATGATAACTTGATTAAAATTTAAAATTTCAACTTTGAACTAACCACGATATGAATTTGTGAGGATGAGTCCCGCAGGAAACCAAGCAGCCAAAATAATTCGGTAGAAATTGATCCACTTGATTTTGATTTTAATTCCAGCGCCTTGTTTCCGCTGAATTTGAGTGCAGGACGGAGTTTCTGAATCACATTGTTCCACAAGAAGCCGAGAAATCCAGAAACAGTTCTCTGTTTTTAAAACCAAAAATTTGCCTAGTTTTTCCTGAACATTCGGCAAAATTCCCATTTTTGACCTCTGTTCCAGTTCTTCAGCAGCTGACCAAATTAGAGAAGCAGTTGCTGTGGCAATTGAAGTTATCAGCAGCGACAGCATAATTGCGATCCACAGACTACATTCAAAAGGCGCTGTATAAATTTCAAGGCCGCTTTTGACCTGGGTCACATCCATCGCCGTGATGAATCTATGAGACTGGACCTTTAGAATAAAAAGCACAGACTCACGTTCCATAACCAAATCATCCTGGTCCTCATTCAGTTCAAAAATATTCCTAAATTCTAGCCCACAATCACCATCATTTATGTTTGCTTGAGCCCATGGCGAAAGGTCAAATGGGACGGGCGTGACATTTACCGCTGAAAATATAGCATAGGCTCCCGCATCTCTCAACGGGACAAAATGTTTTCGATGAAACGGCGTGTAGAAACGGGGGTCTTGCGGGTGCCATGGGGTTTCTGGAACTGTTTCCAAAATCCTACGAAGACCCGCGTCATTCCCAAGTGGAGCCTCAATCCAGATTTTTGAACTGGATTTTATTTTGCTGTAGAAATCCTTGAGTTGGGCGTAGCAGGGAAGGGGTCTTGGTTGTTTTACGATTTTGCCGCCAGAGGCGCTCTGAGCGGGAAGAGCAGTGCAGCTCAAAGTAAATTCAAATCCGGGTGTTTGTGTGCTCTTCTCAAAACAAGAGGGACAAAAATAGTACCCTTTGATAATTTGACCTTGACCTTTACTTTGACCTGTTTGACCTTGACCTTTGTATTGACCTTGAGGCCTCGCTGGTAAATTTGAATTTGAGTTGTACTGTGGTGTGGAATAGACTAATATGTATTTCTGTTCTAGTTTAGTGCCTATTCTTCGAAGAGTAGATTGTGCATCCCAAGGATTTAAAATACCCGGTCTTTCCGCCACAACTAAAAAGTTACTTATTATTCTAAATCCTAACCAATTTTTAGTTTCAGTCCATCGATCCAGAATATCAAAACCAATAGGACCCAGGTAAGAGTTAGTTTCATATTCCTGTTTCATCACTTCAAAATGGCCAACAGCCAGGAGAAAAATGTTTACGATGCACTTGACGCGCCGCAGGGTATTCGCTAAATACGGTCTTTGGCCATCGACACTCCATCCCAACTGATTTAATATTGTTTTGTTACTCTGAAGAGTAAAAATGGTGGAGAGGAAAATCGGTGATGGAACTGAAGAAAAATCAGTGATCTGTGCATATTCTACGATATGAAAGGTACAGCCATCTTGTTTTGCCACACCCTGTAAAAAAGGCTTCAAATCCACCCACGCCACAGTTTCGTTCACAATATGAAATCTTTCCTTTTCTGTTTCCCAATAGCCTGATTGAACAAAAGGGACAATAATTAGGTGGTAAAAACAACAAATTTGGTAAAAATTGCAAGACCTCATTGCCAAAAATGTATCAAATTTAAAATTTTGGCGAAACCTCTCAGGAACAAACAAGAGACAACACACACACAAACGTAACACCCATGAGAAAAAGAAGTTGTCGTGTGTACAATGAAAAACATTGTATTTTTTTCTCCGTCTTTCACCGCTTAATTTTTATTTTCTACCGTCTACATCGGTTTTATTTTTACTTTTCAATTCTCGATTCTACGTTGCCGGGCTCGTGGATACTCTTTTAAATTATTAAAATATATAATTGATGAAACACGAACATGCCAATGGCAGACCAAACAATTGTTAATTATGAATATTGCTTCAAAAATTTCTCTGAATTTTTTACTCGGTTTTAAACGTGAGGAGAAAACTCACTAGCTGATTCTGAGTGATGATAACATCCATAAAATTCAGAGTATTTTCTCTCTCCATCACGTCAAATTCCCCAGCTTTAACTCCAAGACGTTGAATTGACTTGCACGCCCTCTTGTATTCATTTCAAACTCTTACTCCTTGTTTCGAATGGTTAGCGAGTTTAGAATGTGTCGGCTAGATGGCGCCACCACTCCTCGCGCACAGACAGACAGACACGAGGAAAAACACTCAGCTTCGCTTCCTAGAAAATCTTGAATTACCATAAAATATGATTTTCCTGTGTGGCTAATGTGAATTCAGTGTAAAGCAGAATTTTAGTTGCCATGGAGATTCCAAGTCTCTGTCGTTGAGTTTTGAGTTTCGATAAAGTAGTTTAAATGAAAAACTCAAAACTCGAAACTGTATATAGAAAATGTAATTTGTGTATTAAATTCTGTAATTGCCTGGGATTAATGTAATTGTATTGAAGCCAACGTTTGATAAAAGTCCACTTGGTAGGAATTTCAAAGCCATCAAAATCCAATCGGCTCTGAATGTTCTCCCACTCCAAATTGACGAGAAAGCAGGGAAAATTCAAAGGCAGTCAAATAAAATAAGAATTCTCCTTTGGCGCTTATTTTTTTTTTGCAATTACTCACTCCGTTTACATGTTCGTCAGACTCGTTCAGTCGACTTTACTCGAGCCGGAAAAATATTTCAGGTGGGAACATTTTATTATTCACTTGCCGTTTCTGGTGGGTTATTCTCTCTTGTCTTACACTGGATTTTGCCTTTTGGTAAAAAATCCGGAAGAGTGCGTCATCATCTTTAACCAACTTTTCCAAGAGCGGGAAACCGAAAATCCAGTGGAAAATTTTATTGTTATGGTCGATGAGCTGAAAATCAAAAGAAAACGTGGGAAAAAAGGTACAACATGCCAAAATTTCGTTGCTCAATCTAATTCGCACAAGTTCTTGAGTTTGAATTGCAAAATGTGCTTAAGCAGATTTAACTCGAATTTTTAATTGTGTACCGTTTAATTTGGAAATTTTACAGGACAAAAGTCAGAAGCTTGGATTAAACTGGAAGCACCACCAGTTTCAGTAGCAGACCCAGATCAAGTACAAAATTCCAGTACAAAGATTCAGAAAAAACGGGAATCTAAATCCGTATCGGGATACAGTTCTGGAGTTCGAGTGCGCCCTCTGTTGACATGGCCACCACAATATTCTCTAGATGAATTTTTGGCCAAAATATTTTCACTCATTGCTGAGGCAACACATTTCTTCGCCATAGCCGTTTTCGCGGTTGATTCGAGTCGCCCTCAACTTTTATATTTTTCTCTGCCGCACGAGTATCAAAACGTGTACAGCTTTTTGGCGCTTTTGTCCGTTGAGGCGGTTTTTATTTGGTTGTTTTCAATCTTTGCCTTTTTTTCAATCGTTTCCCAACTTTTGTTCTTTAGCAAATGTCAGGCGGAATTCAAGCGAATGGATCTTCAACTCAGGTAAAAATTTCTGGTTATTCCATTTTTAAACTACAATTTAAAGCACTATTAAAATTGCAAATAAAATAAAATATTTTTCTCGCTCTTTATCTTTTTGTATAGAAATCTCAAGGGAAAATTCCAGAGCCGTTCGATCCAAAATCGAGACTTTGGAAGAGAAATGACAATTCTTCGTCGGATTTTGAAGGAGATGAAAGAACTAGAAGTTTTGATCGAGCTCTTCAACCGTTGTTTTCCTCCCTGCATCTTCGCCTTCAAACTCCTCTGTTTGTCTGCTTCTACACTCTGCTATTTTTTCACGATTCGCCATTTCCACGATTTTCCATTTCTGACTTTTTTTACTGGTTACGTTGCCCTTGGTTACACTCTGATTTACGGGATTTTGTACAAAAAGGCATTTTCAATTCCTGAGAAAATGGAGCGGCTAAAAAATGAGTTTTTAATCTCTGCTCACAAATCAGCATCAAACTCAACGTCAAACTCAAAACCAAAATCAGTTCAAGGTGGTAAAAATCGGAGCTTTCAGGCTGAAATGAAGAGAGAAATCTGGGGCATTCGAGATGTTGGAATTAAAGTGGGAAGTTTTAACACGCTCGAGAGAGATTCGACGCCAATTTTTATTGATTTTGTCGTCAATCAAGTCCTCAGTCTACTCGTCACATTTCCTTAAATAAGAAGCACAAAAATAATTGCACACTGCACTTTAATCGCGGTACAAATTGCATAATAAAATTTAAAACCTTAAACGTTGCAACGGATTGAAGCATTTTCTGTCTTGAATGTTAAATTTTTGTAATAAAAGTGTGATCGTTTGTTCTAAAAAGCCAAAAAACTGTATTTGTTATTAGTTTATTTTGGTCATTGGTCATTGGTCATTGGTCATTGCTGAGTCTGATTAAGCACATTCAATTACGGCAGTTTCTGTTATCTGCGACCGTTAATCCGCAAGTTCAATTAAATCGAGCAAGAAACTTGTAGCACAAAATACGTCAACGCTTCGCTTTTGACTTTTCTGCAGAAAATTCCACGAGCACCGTGACAATGTCTCTTACGCTCGCTATTTCTTGCACAAGGCATAAAATGTGACATCAAGAAACTTACGTTAATGTTCCAAATTTGTTGCATATTTAATGTTCAACGTGATAAAGTGGAGAGATTGTGAAACTCGTCGAAATTGGACTCCGTTTATCAGGCTCGTGTATCTTCTTCTTCGCGTTTTGCTGTATGTTTTCCTCTTGCTCGGCTCCGCTGGTCTTTTCTACGTCAATTGAACGAGGTCATAAAGAAAATTCCATCGACGAACAACGGACAGCAGGCATTTCTCCGCAGTTTTCTCTTCTTCTGCCTTTATTCATCGTCGCCTCTGTAAGCTCAAGTTAATTCAACTCGTCGCAGCTTCAGTCTATTTAAACAGTCTCGTAATTTTTCACTCTTCATAAATTTCTCACAAGTACACATTTTCAAACCCACATTTTTTATCACTCCCAACTCAAAACTCCAGAAAGAAAAAGAGCTGAATCTAGAAATTTAAAATGTTGACCTTTGAACAAAATCGGTGGAATTTCAAAGCCATCGAAATCTATTCCGCTCTGAATTTTTTCCCATTCCAATTTATCATGAAAACAGGGAAAATTCAAAGACGGTCCAATAAAATAAGAATTTTCCTTTGGTGCTTATTGTTTTTTCTTGCCATTCTTCACTCCGTTTACGTCCTCGGCAGACTCGTTCAATCGACTTTAATCGAGCCGGAAATGTATTTCCGATGGGATCACTTTGTCATTCATTTGCCGTTTTTGGTGGGTTATTTGGTCATGAGTTACACTGGATTTTGTGTGTTTGTAAAAAACCCGGAAGAATGCGTCATCATCTTCAACCAACTTTTTGTAGAGCGGGAAAACGCTGTGCAAAAAATGATGGATCAAGGACAACGATTTCGATTCAAACGGGAAGGTCGGAAAACAAAAAAAGGTATGAACAATTTTGATAAAATAACTTTTCTAGTTGTTTTTTATTAAATTATCTCTAAACATACAATTTTTGTTGCTAGAAAAAAGGATTTACTATTGCAAATAGTTTAAATGCTCAAAAATTGAGAGATTTTATTTGTAATTTCTGTAGACACAACAAGAGCAAACTCCGGCGATTGGATTGAACTCGAAGCAATTTCAGGTTCAGCTTCAGCTCCAGATCCAGATCAAACACAAGATTTGGATTCAGATAGGCAAAAAACGTGCGAATCCGCAAACCGAGCCGGAGTGCGCCCTCTGTTGTCATGGCCACTGCAGTATTCTCTAGATGAACTTTTGACCAGGTTGCTTTCACCGCTGTGTGAGATATCAAAGTTATTTATGCTGGTCATTTTCGCCGTTGACCCGAGTCGCCCTCAACTTTTGTACTCGTTTCTTCCGCCAGAATTTCAAAACTTGTACAGCTTCTTGGCACTTTTGGCTGTTGAGGGGATTTTTGCAACGGTCGCCGAATTTCTTGCCTGGTTTTCAATTCTGTGTCAACTTTTGTTCTTCAGCAAATGTCAGGCGGAATTCAAACGACTGGAACTTCAACTCAGGTGAGAATGGATTGACGTGGATTATTTTGCAGAATCTGCAAAAAATGCTGTCTGCTTTGAAAAAAATTAAGTTTCTCTCTGTTTTTGTTTGCAGAAATCTCAAGGAAACGTTTCAAAACCGTCCGATCCAAAATCGGGACATTCGCAGAGAAAAGTTGATTCTCCGTCAGATTTTGAAGGAGATGAAAGAACTGGAGGTTTTTGTCGAGCTCTTCAACCGCTGTTTTCCTCTCTGCATTTTTGCTTTCAAACTCTTGTGTTTTTCTGTTTCCACACTCTTTTACTTTTTCACGATTCGCCACTTTCATGAATTTCCGTTTCTGGCTCTTTTTACGGGTTACATAGCTGTTGCCATGACTCTGGTCTATGGAATTCTGTACCAAAAGGCGTTTTCAATCCCCCAGAAAATGGAGCTGCTGAAAAATGATTTCTTGGTCTCGGTTCACAAGTCAACATCGACAACAAATGCAAACGATGAAAATCGGAGCTTTCGGGCTGAAATGAAGCGAGAAATCGAGGGAATTCGAGATGTTGGAATTAAAGTGGGAAGTTTTTACACACTCGAGAGACAAAGTACACCAAATTTTGTTGACTTTGTAGTCAAAAATGTTGTCAATCTACTCGTCACATTT
>JAQGBH010004572.1:0-16371 GCA_034698265.1 Sminthurinus aureus
AAATAGTAATTTTATCCGGAGAAATATTTCCCTAACCCTGCGTAATGGGCACTAGTCTGTACTATTTTGGTATATTCTTAACTTGAAGAAATCTCTGCAGGGAAAAGAAATTTTCAAAGTCGAAGGAGGTCAAGTCGGAAATTTCAATGATTTTTGACTTCCCACTAAAAATTTTTTTTCCTTCGGATTGGGTTGGACGATGGGGGCAAAGCATTGACCATCTCTCAGAATCTACTAACAAATGATATAGTTTTGTTGTAGCTTATTCCAGTTTTCTGATTCGCATTACATATGGATCCATGTGGTACATACAGAAAACAGACGGAACATCATGATATGAAATGCTTACTTTTGCTCGACCCGTTTCGCTGGCTGGTATTAATTTAAAGGTGATGGTACCTTCAGAGTTTTTGAGAATTTGAAGAACATCGTCCGGGGTTTTCCCTTCCACAGACAGACCATTTACCTTTAATTCAAGGAGAGAAAAGTCAATATTGTCTAAAAAATTTCTCATTCATTTCTCATGATGCCTAGACTTATGTATTAAAGAGCAGGGTGTATAAAATAGTCGTTATCTTATATTAATGAAATGTACCTCTACAACTTCATCGCCTGGATATATTAATCCAGATCTGTCCGCAGCGCCTCCATGCTATATTTGAATAGTACATGAATAAGGAAATAATTAGTGTACAGCATAACTATGATTTATGCAAGTATTACTATACATTCCAAAGTTAAAAGCATATGATATAATACAGATATGTATGTCAATAGTGTATAGTACACACTATACATACTTGAAATTTGAAATAAGACGAGTATAATATTTATAATTTGCATATGCATATATTGTGTAGGGCTGAATACTTACCATCACTCGTGCTATAGTTATTTTCCCTGTCTCTTCATCCTTTTTTATGGTTGCACCCTGTGAATTTATTAAGAAGTTGAGAGAGTTAGCATATACACATGACAAATCTCATATGAATGATGAATGACATTTAATCCTTCAACACAAATTTGTCAAAGGATATGATCATCATTTGACAAATTTTTGCTCAACGGATTTCGTTCAGTAGTCCCAGTCACATAGCAGTATGCAAAATTGGACTGCGACTCACAAACTTTTCATCATTCCATTTCATTCAGTTTCAAGTTTCAAATTTCAAGCCTACACACCTACACACTACATAATACACACATTCACTTTTCACACTTGTAACTTGTAAACCCACAATAAAAACGAGGAAAATAAAAACATCAACTCACAGTTACTTACTTAAATCTTATATTAGATAACGTAAAACATGACGAAAAAATAAAATAAAATCGCAAAATAAAATCGTGTTAGGCCAAAAAATCAAAAAATAAGAATAATATCAGCATCTTTCATGGTCCCTTGACGTTAACGTTACTTACAGATACGCACATGTAGTTCCCATACTCCATAGACACACTTTAAAAACTTCCAACTTTCAATAATCTTTATTTATAGAGTAAAGTAAATAATTGCACGTTGTATTCCGTATTGCGTCTTTTGTATCATTATGCTACCTACAAAAATCATTTTTTTCATATGTTCTCTATTCTGCATTCTGCATACATATCATAATGATGAATTTATTACGTATGGGACTTTCCCACGATATGGAAAACGGAAATGATGGATTGTTTACTCATAAAAATATACATGATACATATTACATATAACATGCCTATATATTTTGGTAAACATTAACACTACGAGAAAGAGGGAAAAAATAAAATGACCTGAAATGAGTAAAATGTTTGTGTATATACATTTTAGTTTTAAGCATTTAAAAGTACGTTTTCTATTCCTGTCACAAATATGTAGAATGTAGACACTAGACACAAGACGCATGTATCCAATTGTAAAGTTGAAGAAGAGGGTGAGAGGGGAAATAAAATGTTTCCGGGCATTTGTATCTCAAAAGAACGATGTGAGCAATCTAGGAAATTAAAGTCCTCGTAGTTGCTGTAGGCACTTTGAAAATGTACATAAGGCACAATGCATAATACATACCCTTATTATGCATTCATCTCGATGCGTGTGTATATTATGTACTCATTGTTATTGTCATGAAGAATGAGTAGATACGTCGTAGAAACTACAAACTAACAAACTAGAAACTAGAAACACATCCACAACTTTGTTTATCATGTCTAATGTGCAATACTTAAACCAATTGCCCGTTCCCGTTCTATGCTCTCATGTCAGAGATGGTTTTATAACTTGTAAGTAGGAACGTAGGAACGTGTAAGTACTTACGTGTGGTGTGTGAGCTCTGACTTCTTTTTTATAATCAAGATTCAAGATGCAAACGAAATCATCTACTATCTACTAGTACATAGTATTCTTGTTAGTTGAAGGTTGTAGTAGGAGTAAAGAGAAAACATCACGCTCCTTTAGACTTGAGACAAGTGTGCTTTTTGCTTTCTATCTACAATTATTTAGACACTGTCATAGGGAAAAAATAGGAGGAAAAAGGATAAATAAGTTGTCTAATTTATTTCATTTGATTGAACACACACAAACACATTTCTGTGTGTATTGTGTATCACGTACGATGTACAATGTACATTGTACACTGTATATAGTACGGAAATTGTGTACACTTTACACTGCACACTGTGCACACACAAGAGTTGGCTGGAAACCAAATGAAGACCAAATAGAACCAAGTGAGCATAACAGAACAAGAAGAGGAAGATGGTTAAGTAACATAAATGGATGACAACTTGCAGCCAATTTATAACTCTTTCGCACATATGTACAAAATATATATATTATTTATGTATGACTTGTTACTTGTTAGTCTAAGTGTAAAGTGAAATATTCTATCCTCACCCTGGCTGACTGGTTGGCTGGATGGATGGATGAAAAGAGTTCTTTTAGATTTTATAGAATTTGTCATGACTCATGACTAAAAGTTTTATGCTACTTTTTGTCATATTCTTTTATTCATACATCAAGAATCAAGAAGTTTTATCCGAGTCGGAGTGAGGAAAGAAACTAAGATACATAATCTCTTGTCTCTCACACTTCTGGCTTAATGGTGCTCCAGGCTTAGACTATACACTATACACTATAGACATTGTACATTGTCTTCATACTCCATACTCCATACATGTTTTGTATTTTACGTTGAAGGACTTTTCCCATTCAAGTAAGCAAAAATATCATAAACACTTATAAAATAATATGTTATGCAAAAACACAGTAGAATTTGTAAATATGGAAAATGAGTAGTGTCCTAACTCCTAACTCCTAGGAAAACTATAAAAGGTAGATTACATCTAAAAAGGTTTAAGGTAAACGTACAGCGAAGTGTGTTGACACTTATGACGGAATTTACAAAACTTGCATGTTTTCGAAGTTTACTTACACTTTACACTATACGTCAACCGTGATAACAAGAAACAGGAGATTAAAACTAATTAAATACGCATGCACACATCAATAACATCTATTTAAAAGTAAGTAAATAAATAAGTAAATAAAATTCAACTCATTCAAAAATAAAGAAACAAAAACCCCCCATAAAACGTAAAACTCAGTACACACGCACACGATGTTTCGTTATTGTTTTAAACATTTTTAGCCGAATTTGTATCTGCTTACCACTATAGGTTCGGCGGTTTTTGCTCCATCCTTTATATGTATTTCAATTTAAAAGTTGCATGAAAATATAGTCACAAGTCATAAATATTTATTTAGACCATTATGTATGCTACAAGAGTAATGAAGATTATAAGTACCAACAGTTACTTATATATGCTGTGTGATTGCAAATATCGCATGTTTTTCAAACATCCCTTTTTTCTAGGTGGTTTGGTTGTACAAGAAAGAGAGGAGAAAATTGAGTAAGTCTTCATCCTTCAACCTCTCATGATTTTCTAAATAACATTATAAGAAAAATGGGTAAATTTTCTTACCAAAGGTTCATTTGATTTAACTAGCTGCACAATTTTTATAGTTTCTTCAGCATCTTCCACGTCCGGACCCTCTGGAGGAGGAACATCGGGAAGCTTTGGTAGATAGTCTTTTTGGGCAATAATGTCGTGAGAATAAAGTAGTCCTGTAAATAATATTACATTATAATATTTAATCAGTTGGTATAATTAATCTAAGCGTTTCGATGAGTAATTTTAAAATATAGTGCTTAGTGTTTAGACACTTGATTCTCATATTGTATGTCGTGTTCTGTTAGTAGTTAGCAGAATAGGACCGAATACGGCCAGTGGAATATGGAATACGCCAAAAAAATTTACCTTGTAGATGTGGACTTTGAAGCAGTTCAAACAAATCTAAACATTCTGGATTATCTTCATTAGCTTGTGACTGTAGTAAATCCATAACGTCCTCTGCAATTTCCGTTACATTTGACAACACAGGATGAAACCTGTCATCTTTTTCCGCGATTGTATTGTGAACTTTTACGAGTGCATGGAGTTGTGAGTCTATAGTGTTTTCAAACAAAGGATGGTATATATTTCATGTAATTACAACGTACAATGCTTTTTTTATTAGACATACTTACAACGTAAGACAGAGTACATGACGAGTTATTTGTCATATAAGTAAGTCTGTTTGTTTTATGTTGACTAGAATAATCACTGTCACAAGTCACAGGAGACAGCAAACAGACGACAGACAAGTGCAGGACAACAATAGAAAATGACAGAATATAATAATAATATAGTAATTATTTTTATTGCAATTCTAACCTTGAAGAAGGTCACTAAGGAATCCAATTTCTTCATCTTTGAAAAAATCATCATTTCGAGACTCTTCTAAATTGTTGGCTAGTTGTAGTAGTACTGAAAAACATACAATGATAAATACAACTTAAACATACAATTATTATAGGACATGTTCCCTTTATGTGCTTTTCAAAAATAATACAACACATAATATAATATTCAAACTTCAAGCAATTATTTATGTATTTATCATGTCAATGGAAAAAAGGGATCCCAAGTTTTTAATTCGACACTTGATACCGTGTACATAAACGATGTAAAGTATAAAACCACATACACTAAAGTACGCAGTGTGTGTATTATACATAGCAGACCAGCAAATGGCAAGTGATATAACAGTTAATTCATTAGCCAAACAGGCATTGCTTATTACTTATTAACGACGACGGTTTGTTAGCCTGAATTTCTTATGAAAATTTCCTTTGAAAGTTGAACTATATAGAAATTGACATGTAAGATAAGTATTCAAGAGCATCAAACGCAAATACACAGGGTTTTCCGCATCATGTGCTATGGAGAATGCAAAATATTTAATATGTAATATGAACGTACATTATTAAACTGCTATAAAAAGTAAGTATTCTGATCTGATCTCTCTATAATCATCATAATATGCAGTATGAAATATGAAATGTACAATGATAAAAGTGCACAAGTTGTTCTGTGTTGTGTTGTAGATTGTACATAGACCATGGTAGCTACATACACAGACTATTATAAAACAGAAAACAGGGAGAAAGAAAAAAGAAATCCCGTATCAAAAGGCCATGGCATGAATAAATAATCCAAAAAGTGAATCAATAACGTCCTACTACTACAACTACAGAGCAATATAAATAATTCATGATGAGCATGGTTTGTATACAGACAATGAAGAAAAGAATGAAGAATTTCATGCACTTATTTTGGAATATGATATGTAATATGTACTGTGTACTGTGTGTACATTAGCATTTTACATATGTACCTACCTATGTACTCCAAAATTACATTTATGTCTTGTGATATGGATATTTAAATAGAATGACTTGTATGTGATTAAATATAATATTATTCTAACATCATTATTTGCTATTACTATTTTTTAACATTTAAATGAAAAGGGGTATCATTTTTCAGCTCTATTAAATTTGCACAACGAATATTCAATAATATTACAAGTACACATTTACATATTTTTTTTTGTAAAGAATAAAATTCCTTTGATTTTTTTTATATAATAATATATTATATAAAACTTGATTAAACATTAAACTTCATTGCGGTTAATTTTAATAATTATATGACTCACCAGGATCCCACTTAGATAGATCAAGCATGATGATGAATGATGAAGGAATTTTCCTCAAGTCCGAATCAAGATTTTAATCAAGTAATTAGATTTTCCTTCCGGTCACCGGAGATTGATCATTAATTGTTTTGTAATCTCCTTAGTTGGCTTTTCATTTAGAAGGAATTTTTGTCGTCAACACACCACGTAAAACATTTTATTCCACTATTTCAACTTAATTGTTTATACTACCAGTACAATGTATAGAGTGTAGAAATTATATTGTCACATTCACACTTTTATTTCTTATTTATACCACTGGAAACTGGAAACTATTCGCCAAGAATTTACTTTATTACTTTTTTTTTCTTATTTTTTATTCATTAATTTATGTAGTAGCAGAAGTATTTCTTGTTTATTTTATTGTTTTCACAAAACACACACAACACGGTTAACTTTTAGATTTGTCTTGACGTTAGCCGGAGAACGGAGAAATAAAATAATTGTAGCAAAATGTACACTTTGATAAATATATCCGTGTAGTTACGTGTGTAAGTCAGAGGTAACGAAATTACACTAATTGTGGAGAAATATTTGAGGAATTTTTTACACTTTAATGAATAAATGATGGTTATATTGATGTTTTGAAGTTATTATCCAGAATCCAGAATCTAGAATGGAACATGTGAATCTTAGATTCAGAATCTATGTAAAAAATACACTTTGATTTGATTTCATCTGCAGTGTTGACTTCTTGCTCTCCCTTTTTCCCGTATAGTCACACTATTCACTATATCATATAAATATAAAATAAGATAAGGAAATTTTAATAAACTTGGATAACTTAATTTTTAGTTTTTTTCAGAATATTCAAAGCCAAAAGTTAATAATTGTCTTTGAGTCATTTGACTGACTACAAAAAAAAATGTATTACTTACACGTTCTCCTCCTTCGTCCGTCCAAGCGTTATTTAAACTAACGTCAATTGCAAGAGAGTGAGAAGAGACTAAAACTGCAGCTATCAATATTTTTTTTCAAGAGATTTCTAAGGTTTGAATGTGTACACACATTACACATACAAAGTACATATCCGCATACTTACATGTGTATATTATGATATTATGTAATCTCTCTCCATGTATCAGTGTACACTGCAGACTGCAGACAAGGGAGCTGTACTTATACTACATAGTTTTGACAGCTCTGGAAACTGGAAAGTGCCATCCAGCGCCTGATCAAGGATTCTCTCTCAAGTTTTATCCAGGACACCAATATTTTATGCACAATGAACAATGAAATATCATGCAACTTGGTAATGTTAAGAGTTGAGAATTAAAAAAATAAATGAATGATATCAGATACAGCGCGTGTATATATATAATTCTTGTATGGATTTTATTTATTTATTTAATCGTTTTCCGTTCCGTTTCTTTTCATATAATAATAATATTGATTACACCCTTTTTCACATGCTATACATAAATATTCAAACTATGATTAAATATTTGAATAATGAATAATGATTCTTTCTTCCACACTATATAGAGTCTATTTTATGTCTGTGTACTTCTTACATGTATATTTTAGTGTAAATAAATTACGAAAGAATACACCGTACACATATTATACGCACTCAAAAACACTGATTATAATGATTAATATTGGTTTTTCTAAAGAGGTTGCAATAGCACATTATATTATATCATTTCTAATTTTCATTTTACACAAAAAATTATGTCTACGTTATAGTATTATGTATTATCGTATGTTACGTAGTAAATAGTAAACTTGTAATCAACAATAACTTTTATAATTATTATTGTTCAACTAATTCTGTTTTGTATAGTTGAAAAACAGCCGTTACTTTGTGCTAGTCGTTATAGATTATAGATACTGTTCATGTATAATTATAGGTTCTGGGAATAGTTGTTTTGAGCTGAGAATGTACATAATAACTATACACTTTACACTACATTTCATTAATATTACATTATTCTTATGTCAGACATGATCCGTAATCCGTAATAGTGACGTTTTTCAGAAGGGAATGAATATATAGTAATACATTTCTTTATCTTCTCTCTGGATAGCCAGGATAGTTTCTAATTTCTAATTTTTCAAGCTGGATGAATTGTGAAATTTCTAAAAGTGAACTGCAAATTTTACTTGCATACTTTCTCAAGTTGTCCGTTATACATAAGTCAACTATAAAGTCCGAGTATTGAGCTAAATTGATTTTTAAATTTATAAGGTCGTACTTTTGATTTTTGATTGATTGAAGAAGAGCAAGTTCGTGGATTTGATATACTGTTGTACAGATGCAGAGCTGAGCAGATTTAAAATTTAAAGTAGAGTTGTACGTTACATTATACCGATTCGTACATGTATGCTTAAATAGGGCGAAAACAATCATTTGATTTTGATTCTTTGTTCTGTCACTATAATCATATACATATTATTATGGTACACAAGTTTGGTATTTGTTTTTTCCTTTGGACCCAAATTACAAAATATACTTAAAGTTGAAAACATTTTCTATTCGTTGGTATAATACATAATTCATAGTTTGAGAAGAAAAGAGCTCTCCATTTCATTATCACAACCCACGAGTTTTCAATTCGTCCCTAGTAATTTAGCAGTGACATATAGAACATGGAATAGTTGTAGTTATGTGTATATGAATATTATATTATTATTATAATATTATATGAGTCACACTTGCGTAACGATTCAGTTTGTGTTTAGTTTAGCATTCAGCCCCATAGAAAATAACAACATTCGAGTACATGATACATAATTGAACCGGATCTTAGAAGAAAAAATGGTAGACTGCGTATTGTGTGGAGCTGATTGTATTTACTTATCAACCACTAACTAAATCTACAAATGTTGATTTTACAATTTTTCACCGTCATTTCAACTTTCACCAGCTTTAATTAAATCGTACAAAAACATATTCTTATAAAACGATGTAGGATAACATAATATTCTCCTATACTGTCATTCCTTATTTCTATTATGAGTATCCTCGTAAATATTTGCAAAAAATTACTAACTATTTTATGACACTCGACACGCGTTCTACACTTTTGTTTTAAATTTCTAGACACTAAAACTCGAAATAAAACTAGTTTAACAAAAGTTACACAAACATTCTAGTTTAGTTCATAATTAAATCTTGTAATACAATAATATAATATTCTTCACTCAGGTTTCGGAAAAATCCTGATCAGATCCAGACACACCACGCAAACAAAATACATCAAAATCATTATAAATTATTCTCACACTGTATTACAGCTATTATAAACATATATTATACAGTACATAACATAATATTAGTCGATGACTTATAATATACTCTTAAATTCAGTAGGAAATCATAATAGTAATTATGTAACAAAGTTTGACACATAGGAGTAGGAAAAACAAAACTCTTCTTATGAATAACAATATTATTATATATTTAAAGTATTTGTATTGTAGAGGTATTTCAATCACCTTTTCTTGAACATAATTGTTTTTTCTTCAATTAGTACAAACTAATATATTTCTGTCTGTGTACCTGCAAACACATTTTGTAGAGACACAGTGTTATATTACGTAAACTATGTATGAAAAATCTGCCTCCCCCTTTCACGAATCATAATAGGGATTCCATAATTAATTTAACAGTTTAACAAATTTTTCATACATGTGTTTTTATAGGATTGTAATCGAACAACTTTATATTCTAAAGTTTCAATAAAAAATGGCAGGGAAAAATCTATAATCTCTATTTACATAATAATGTAGTATAAAAATTCTACGGATAAACAGTAAACAGTAATAGCTATTGAAAAATCAGTTCATTTTATATTCTGTATTGTACGCAAAGCATATAATAACAGCAACGATTAATCATAAAAATAAACGTACCAACTATTATAAATTATACACACCAACGAAAAAAAGTGAATGTGTGCTTTAAGTAATAAAAAGTATAATATTATTTTTTACTACTTTTACTGATTATCGCAAATTGGAAATTGGAAAATTAAATAAATGGAACTTGTTTTAAAGGCCCTACGTTTTTCATTAGATCATAATACATATAATGAAACGATATGATTATACATCATAGAGTGATGGAATTTGGTATGTATTAAATTGTATAATATATCATTGTATCATTAAAATTAAATGTAAACTTGTAAGAGAACACACGTAAACGCTGTACGCGCATCATAAATAGGGATGTAATTTGTAATACTCTTTTCATGTGCAATCAGAATAATATCATGATGATAACCTCTATACTTGGCGTAGTATTACATGTTTGTGAATTATTGTGTGTGTTTAGTGCTTATTTATATATACTTTCATTATTGGTTATTCATATGACAAGAACGGTACTTTCACCTCTTCTGCTATTTTGATTCTTTGTCTATGTTTTTATCTTTGAAAATTTTAGCAATCAAAGGTTCTCTTGTCACTTTCAATCCACGACTCCATTACAAATTTTATTTTATGTAGAACTGCAAATTGTACTTTTACTTGATTTTACTGATGCCCCCTTTTCACGGCATATTCAAAAGTTTCAACATTGTAATATGTTTTTAAATCTTGTTGAAATAACTCTTAAATATAATAAATTATTGTGTATAGTTTTTGTGAGCATTTATGTATTGTATTTACAACTAATGCATCTATGTATAATATATAATGTGTAACATATGAAGGATAACCTTTTATTGATTAACTTATTTGTAAAACCTCATTACCGGTTATCCTATTACGAAATCCTACAAATTCTTGTATAATACCTATTTCAATACGAGTATAGGTAAGTAAATTTGAACAAATACCGACCGAATCACCTCTGCGAATCCTAATATAATTCCTATCGTCTTTACCTATGACTTTTAATCCGTTTAAAAGTATACGCGTCAAAATTGTACATGTTGTGTATTTTGTGTATACGTAAACCATTCATTGCGTTGAAATAAATACACCTTTCCCTTTCACGGTATGTCTATCAAATCTACACTACTGTATAGTCCTGTGCCGTTCTCATAGTATGAAAATTTATTGTCAAATGAATCGAATGAGAAGATATTCATCACTGTATAGTTCATTTCATTTTTATGGCACGGCTGCTTTCCCTTTCCACAAAGTGATAAATAAATCTGAATCATAATAATAAATTCATTGACAGTTGACAATTGACATTGTAATATTATAATTATTTATCATATATTGCATATTATAACAACATGCTTATACAGCATAAACGTTTGTAAGCTTCGAGCTTTTTTGTTATTTGCTATATAATATATGTATACTTTCACCATCACTGATTTCACGTTTACAACAAAACTTCATAGCAGAGTTGGCAAATTTTCTTTTCTTTTGTTTCGATTCCTATTATCCGAAAGTATGTACATTTACAGCGTAATGATTTAACGCTAATTACTAATTAAGTATATAATATGTACAATGTACACATTCAAGTTATTATAACTATATAACATGTTGACGAGAGCACAAATCGTAAATCGAATTAAATCGTACGGTCGAAAATATTATAATACATTATTCTTAGTAAGATCGTTTTATGGGCAACAACTTACTTGACTCTAGTGGTATTCAAAATGTATACATAGGGAATTAAACTTATTTTTGTTCTTCCGTAAAACCGTAAGAATTGTGTACTCCTTCATTATTGATTACTAAACTATAAAACAGTAAAACTTCATTTTCAGTATCTTGATGACGAGAAAAACTTGTTGTACACTAGAAAAAGTCCACTAACTTTTCTTCTATTGAACAGGACCCTGCAACAAATAAAAATTTGATCATGAGCAAGTTTTCAACAAGTCCGGGAAGAATTTTTTGTCAAGTAAAAAACATTGCAGTCATGATTTCTAAATCGGACCAAAACATCGCAGTCGTACATATTTTTGACCCATTTAAAAATCACTGCAATCATTTTACGTAACAGTAAATCTTTCCTGTCCAAAATATTTTAGTATTTTTTTCGTGACATATTATTGTTTTGGAACTTACCGGCCCAGGATAGTAATATGGGGGAGGAGCTTGGTATTCCTCAGACGTTGGAGGAGTGTGGTGGTTATTAAATCTAAAATTCATCCCGTTTGCTCCCCAGGCTCTGTTAAAAAAATGAGCAATCACATGTTAAAATGATGTCTAGAAAACGGTTTAGAGTATGAAAACCTACATGGTTTTATCATGATTTATCATACTTTATTATTATTTGTTATTTGAACAAATATACACTTACTTGTGTGAAGTGTCTTCAAAGCGATTATTTGAGAATCTTGCTTCCGCTGCATTTCCACTTGCGCGTCCCCCACGTTTATGGCGTCGAGAACTAAATAAATTTTTGTACATAAAACATTCATTAGTCTACAATCTAAGAGTGTTAAAATAGTCGCAACGTTGTTTAAAAAATTCCATTTAAAAAAGAACAAATTATTATTCTTGAAAAGAAAGAAAATTTTGGTGAAAGTTTCTGATCAGAGAAAAAAAATCGATTGAAGCTACATACATAAAAACGATATAGTTCAAAAAAAATAAAGAAATTTCTTCATTATAATTATTAGAAAGAACACAAAAGAGAAAGTAAGTTCTGAACTTTCTCCACGCTTTCTCCTCGTCTCTGAATATATTGTATTTTGTATAACCAATGACCAATAACTCCAGAAATTTTTGTCTAAAAGCTGTTAGTCATTATTATAGCCATCACCTTTCACTACGAACAAGGTTCATCTCGAAAGTATTAAAAATTCTTACATGACAGTAAGAGAGAAAGGAAAGGAGAGAAAGAACAGATAAATTTGTTCACTAATTGTTTATTAATTGTAAATTGTAAGTAACAAAACTATTGTTGAGATGATAACTTTGAGTTAGAAATGTTTAAAACAACATACTTCACACTGACAGAGAGTGGGATGGTGTTGTCTTCATAGTACCGGGCACTGTGTACATAATTCACACTGTCACATTCATTCACCATATCAAAACATTAATTTATTAGTATTATTTCATCAAATATATATAAGCATATTTCCCACATTATGAATAATCACAATTTATACATCTATCACATATCCTTCACTCTAACAAAATCTAATACAAAGATACACTAAACATAGTGTAGTGTACAATAAACAATTAATGACTCAATTGCAACAGTTTAAAACATAAATGAGCACAGATTTAATTTTTGTCAACATATCGATAGCCCATGAGTTTCTAAAGTGCTTTGTTCCCTACGTAAAACATTATAATTAAGGCGAGTCAATCTAGGCTCCAAATAGTTTTTTCGACTTCGTGATTTCCTTGAAATCATTGACATCTATGTGTAAAAGGCACAAATCACATGTTTACACATGAAGAACATTTCAATTTGTGCCTTTTACACATAGATGTCAAGGATTTCAAGGTAATCACGAAGTCGAAAAAACTATTTGGAGCCTAGATTGACTCGCCTTAATAATAAGTCATAAGCAATGTGTTACAGTCTGAACTTTGTATAAGAGCACAAAATGAATTTCCCTAAAAATGGCACCAGCTCAACTTTAGCAGAGATAAAAAAAAAGGTTCTTACATTTATCGAGGCGATGCATTTTATTTTGTGTCTATTGTCTATTGTCATGATGAATGTGTGTGAAAATTTGTTCAGATCTCCGTGAAAAAAAATCTTTGGCGGTTGATTTGAAGTGAAGATCAGCTGATCTCAGAATTAAGATTAGAGATATTTGAGAATTCAATTTTTATTTTTAAATGCTATGAATTTTTGTAATTTCGGATTGGAATTCAGGGGACGTTTTTTGGCTGTTAATTACTAATTACAATTATCACTGTCTGTGTTTAAGTAAGCTAACTTCTTATTCAAATTTTATTACAGTACATAAAAATCTTACTTTTATTACGCATTACATTTTCCTTATTCCTTCAACTTTTGTTATTTGTTAGTGTAAGAAACATTTTTTGCTAGTACTAAAAGTATTGTATTTTAATTTTTAATTATACAGTTAAACTGCTTAAAAGCTGAGGGGATTTCATTTCCTGTGATCTAAATATGGATAATTATCAGGAGGAGATGCCTCCAAAAGATGAAGCTTCGTCAAGTCGAGGAGCTGTTGAAAAGGTAAAGTAATTACATGCGTGTCATAAAAATTAAAAACTCGAGTCAAATGCGTGCTTGTAGAAATGTATTTAGCGTATGTATTTTGATTTACGTGTTAATTTTTTTCGTAAAATGTAATATTATGCTTACTAAATGTAAATTTATAAATATAATCTACAGCTAGCAAAAGAACTGGATGAAAAAGTGACATTTTCTCCTCCACCCGATTTGCATCCACTTTTAATTGATCATGTAAGATAAAATAATTATTTTATTTAGTATAATCATTAAATTCTGTAATTTATGAAGCATCTAATTATTTATCTGTGTATTTGTGTCATGTTTTAATACAGATTGTTCAAAAAATAATGTCTTTTCTCAATGTGAAGGATTTGAAGCGTGCTCGTCTTGCTTGTAAAATGTGGGCTGCAGAAGGAGGAGAACAAATCTTGATGAAATCTTTTGTTTCTCCAAAGCCTTCTGAGCTGTCACTTGAAACTGGATTGTCCCTTGTAGAAGAGCAAACGAACGAATTCCTCGATTTCCTATCCTTGGCAAAACCATCAGCAATGTTCAGACTGTTTGGTAAAAGTCTTAACATTGTGAAAATTATCGAGGCGTTTCCGGAACTGGCAGTGAGAGTAAGAGAGCTCCAGTATAAAACAGATTGTCCATGGAGCATTACGAGCTTGTCGGAAGCATTGAAGAGACTTCCACATTTGGAAATTCTGGACACGGATTATTTTTTTGCTGACCTGGACATTTCAGAGTGGAACCAAGCAGGATCTCTCAGTTTCGAAAAGCTCGAGTCATTGAAGGATATTCGATTGAACTTTTCCTTTGATTCCTTTCATCAGCGTTGGATGGAAAAAGGAAAGAAATTAAATGTATCAAAAATTGTATTGGACAAACCTGATATCCGAACAGTGAATCATGTTATTTCTGATCAAGTGGAATGGCCATTGAATCATGTCACCTGGAAATTTGGGTATTCTGCACAGCAAATCCATAAAAATTCAATTCGACAATTTTTCATTAAATATTTGGATACGCTGAAATTTTTGGATATTGAGATGCCGATTGAAAAAGTTAGCCCACAAAAGCCATGGATAGATGATTGGCTCATTCCCGTGAATTTTCCAGTTTTGGAAACAATGATTATAAGGGGTAAAAGGTATGGAAATATTTGGCCTTTTATCACTATCGCTCTTCGACTTCCTCGACTCAAGAAATTGGTTTTACCTCATGTTCCAGAAGGTGTGAATGAAAAAGTTGGTGAGTGGGAAGAACATGCTTTGGCTGGAGGGAAGAAACTCCAGAGTTTATCTATTGAACAAGTGGAATTGAGTGGTTCTTTCGATTACTCTAGTTCTGTGGTGTTAAAAGGGAATTTATGGCCCAATCTCAAGTCTCTTAAAATGAACATGGGCGTATCTACCTTTGGTTCTGGCTCTGCATTTTTTACTCCACACATTTTCTCTTTTTGGGAGGGACTTGAAAGACTTGAGCTAAATATCCCACTGGTCTCATCTTGGGAATCACATCTTTATCAACAGTGGTTGATGGGAGCTAACATTCAATGTAGATTCGAAAGAGTATTTGTAAAGAAATCTGATAATTCTTCTACTTTTGCAGCTTCTAAACTTAGTGATTTGAAAAGTAATTTCATTTTAACTTCATCTTCAATCATCTTTGAGCATTTTTCATTTTCAATAAAACATTATTATTATTGCAAAATTAATGTAAAACGAAGATAATAAAAAAATGTATGATTTGTTTTTTACAGACTTAAAAAGTTTGACTCTTCGCGTGCCTCCAAAGTTACTGTTGGACAACGTGCTGGTTTATGACTCTCTTCGATTTATGACGAATCTTCAAAGTCTTCGATTTAATAATAAATCAGTGGTAACTAGTAAATATTTCATCATGTTTTTATTCTTTAGTTACGAAATCCCATAGCAACAAATTAGAGTAACTAATGTCTGTGTTTGCTGGAACTCTCAAAAACGTTTCCCCCCATTTCTCAGCCAAATATCAACATTTTTGCACAGGATAAAAAGGAATTAGTATTTTGAGCCCATGAGCAACAACTTTTACTTTAGACATGACCCGACCAAACTGACAGTTTTCTCACAAAATCAAAAAGTAGTCAATTTTCTTCACAAAATCGCAAAAATCC